>CM029658.1:24566187-24863116 GCA_017311315.1 Dendrocalamus latiflorus
TTGATACAAAGGAAAGATTACAAGCTCTCAACTCAATCCCTCTCCTCTCAATCCTCAAGAACACCAAGTGCCACACATGCAACTTGGGAGGAAGAACACACAGAGAGAGGAGACTCACATTGAAACCATCGTAGAGACACAGAGGGAGCACACTCTGCCTCTACCACCAACTCACACCAACTAAAGAGCTAAAGGAAACAACCTTCCTAAAGCCTCTTTTGACTCTAAAACCCTAATTCTATCACAAGTGCTCAAGGAGGGCATGCAGCCCCTCCTCTCCTTTTATAGCGCCTGGCTAACGGGTCTCCGCCCCGTTACGCCCGCTACGTCCAACGGAGCCCGCTCCCGCTTGTGCAGCCTTGCGAATTTCCCGATTCGCCCCTTCTGCACCTTCCGGGAAGCTTCCGCGCTCCTTGCCTCGCACGCCTCGCAACCACCTCGAGTCCACGTCGTCTTCGACACATCCGACCGTTCTGACCTCAGCGCCACCTGCGCCTAGTCCGGTCCACCGTGTCTCGCCACGACTCCAACTCGACGTCCTGCAGTCACACAGACAAGAAACACGTCAAATAGCACCGCTCGACACATGAAAGCGTAAATACCATCACACTTACCACAGACGAAGTCCAAACCTGTCGAAACATTAGAATATACATCCTAAGCCCAAATGACCAAGTTTGACCAAAGTCCGACCGAGCCCGATTGCGCCACGCAACGGCTCGACTCCGAACCACTCAAACCAAACTCGACTATCCTAAACCTTTGTCAATTACTCATCATTCACATGGAGTCACGACCACCTGGTCTCTTAATCTCCCCCTTGATGAGTATATCGACAAACTCAGAAAAAGCATGAAGTTGAGTTTGATTTTGAAGAATCCAACATGGTCCAAAGAAGAGAATGAAGCTAATGACCATGTCGACAGAAGGAACACTAGAGCAACTACTAAAAGAGCAAATTGATCTCCAAAGCTCTAAACTGTTCCCAACAGACTTTTTCTTCTCTATTCTCCCCCTTTTGGCAATAAACGCATCAAGATGCAATAGAGAGAATATGACATGTCAATGGATGAAAATGGCTGAAGTTTGTTTATTTAAGCATTTAGAGCCATGAGAATTATCCATATTGACCATAATGTAAGACACCAAGCCATAACTCAAAAAAGGACACTATCTAGATCATGACGACATATATATAAACCAGCTAGAGCACAAAGATGACAATCTGAAATGTAATGCATTTTGTGAGCAAGTTAAGTCATCAATGAGTAAAGTCTAGCTAGAGACATCCAAGGATGATGCAGGCCATGTCAATAAGCTAAGCGGAACAAAGAAGCTAACATTGAGTCCAAATAGAGTGCTATAAGCTCAAGATTGAAACATTGGTTAAGGTACTTGGTTCTGATTGTAGATTAAGCAAATTGAGCACATTAAACATTGTCTTTTGAAAGCATATGGTTGTTTTCAACCCAATTTTTGTTTATGTGCTAGATCTCAAGCCTTATGCGACTACTCCAAGCAATAAGCTTAAGAAGATAGTCTAGGTCATCCAAAACTCCCCCTGAGTTCATGCCTAGTGCAATGGCAAGCTGTCTCATGAGAAAGAATTGGTGAAATCAGTTTTTTCGCACAAATATGGTGGTTGTCAACCAACATTTTGTTTTATCATGTGCTAGATCTCAAGCCTTATGCGACTACTCCAAGCAAGAAGCTTAAGAAGATAGTCTAGGTCATCCAAAACTCCCCCTAAGTTCATGCCAAGTGCAATGGCAAGCCGTCTCATAGGAAAGAATTGGTGAGATCAGTTTTTTCGCACAAAAGAGATCTTTTTGCTTTTTATCACATTGTAGTAACTCATGTATCATCAGGAGACTAAAACAGCTCAAGCTAAGGCTCAATATAGATTCAACGCTCTACTCAGCCTATTTGACATGGCATGAATCATAAAAGGATAGCTCAAGAAAGACTAAACTCAAATGCTAGCATGACAAGTTTAATTTAAGTTGATCAATTTTACTTAACTTATCATGGCAAACGCTAGTCTACACATATGAAGTCATGATAAATTTAGCAAGCTAAGCACAAGTCATGGCAAGGTGTAAAGCATTGAAGCATGTCATAACAGGATAATAATCAAGGCTCAATGCAGTTTGATTATAATGCGAAATGCTGAAAATGCATGAAAGACCAGCTCCCCCTCAACATTAGATGCAACTTTTAGTTCAAGTTGAGTTATGTCAGAATTAAGCTCCAGAAGCTCCCAATTGAACTCCCCCTGAACCAAAGCAATAGAATCGAGAAGCTGGGAAAGAAAACAGCAAACAGGCAGTCCTTAAAGCATAGAAAAGGTATAGAGGCAACTATGGCTCAGACTGACTCTCATCTACCCCATATGACTCCAGGACAATCAGCTGACAGTAAATCACACACTAGAGAGCAAACACGTACCCTGTCTACCCGAGGGTGGCCCAACCCTCGCTAGAACCTACAAGAAGTGAGTGAGCTCGACCTAGTGAGATAAGAAGCAGCTAATCCTGGAAGCACAAGATAAGAGTTAGAAGTCTAAGCACCTCGGCAAGAGAAGCACTCTAACCTATGCTGGAAGGACTAAACCCAAATGCACCCCGAGTGCAATGCAACAGAAATGAGACAGAAGCATAATATAGTAAAGCAGTAAAGCCCAAAGCTCCCCCTCACTACAGTCCATAAGGACAAACCACCCCAAGCTCTCCCCGTAGAGCTGAAAACCTCGAACTATCCAAAGGCTTTGTGAAGATATCTGCCAACTGGTGGTCACTCTCCACAAAATGGAGCACTATGTCACCCTTCTCTACATGGTCTCTAAGGAAGTGGAAACGAATATCAATATGCTTGGTCCGAGAGTGCTGCACTGGGTTCTTAGCGATGTTAATCGCAGACGTGTTATCACAAAAGAGTGGAACACTGTCTAAAGCTAACCCAAAGTCCCGCAGGGTCGAAACCATCCAAAGTACCTGGCTGCAACAACTGGCAGCAGCAACGTACTCGGCCTCTGCAGTGGACTGTGCAACACCGGACTGCTTCCTCGAAGACCAGGAAACGAGAGAGGTGCCAATGAATTGGCAGGTGCCGGAAGTGCTCTTCCTATCTATCCTACAGCCAGCGAAGTCTGCATCCGAAAAGGCTCTCAGGGAAAGACAGGATGAGGAAGAGTACCAGATACCATAGTCAATGGTAGCTCGAAGGTACCGAAAGATGCGCTTCACCGCCTGACGGTGAGATACGCGAGGAGAAGCCTGAAAACGAGCACACAGACACACTGAGAAGTGTATGTCTGGTCTCGAGGCAGTGAGGTAAAGAAGGGAGCCGATCATACTTCTGAACTCTTTCTGATCAACTGGCTCGCCATCCTCATCTGGGTCAAGATAGGCTGTCGAAGCCATGGGAGTTGACACCGGCTTACCATCACTCATATCGAAGCGCTTCAGGAGGTCACGAGTGTACTTTCCTTGATGAAGAAATGTACCCTCCCGAGTCTGCTTAATTTGGAAGCCAAGGAAGAAGGTCAGCTCACCCATCATACTCATTTCAAACTCGGTGCTCATGACATCCGAGAACTGGGAAACCAGAGTATGGGAAGAGCCTCCAAAGATAATGTCATCGACATAGATCTGGACGAGCAGAAGGTCATTGCCATGACGGCGGATGAACAAGGTCTTGTCTACTTTACCCATTTCAAACCCATGACTCAACAAGTAGGACTTAAGCCTCTCATACCAAGCTCTGGGGGCCTGCTTAAGTCCATACAACGCTTTGGAAAGCTTGAAGACATGGTGTGGGTATTTGGGGTTCTCGAAACCTGGAGGCTGTCTGACGTAAACTTCTTCCTCAATGACTCCATTAAGGAAGGCACTCTTGACGTCCATCTGGTAGAGCTTGAAACCCTTAGAAGCTGCAAAGGCA
The DNA here is from genome assembly GCA_017311315.1 of Dendrocalamus latiflorus. NCBI lineage: Eukaryota > Viridiplantae > Streptophyta > Magnoliopsida > Poales > Poaceae > Dendrocalamus > Dendrocalamus latiflorus. Next base: position 24,570,130 of record CM029658.1, read on the forward strand.
AGCAGGATTCTAATGGCCTCAAGTCGAGCTACAGGGGCAAAGGTCTCCTCGAAGTCTAGACCCTCAACCTGGGAAAACCCCTGAGCTACCAGTCTAGCCTTGTTTCGAATAACCACTCCATCCTCGCTCTGCTTGTTCTTGAACACCTACTTAGTCTCAATAATATTGTGACTTCGCGGGGGCTCGACAAGCGACCAGACCTTGTTCCTCTCGAAATTTTCTAACTCCTCATGCATGGCATTGACCCAGGACTCATCGGAAAGAGCATGAGAAATATCCTTGGGCTCAAATGAGGCAATGAAAGCAGAGTGGAGACAGAATTGAGATAAGCCAGATTTTGAGCAAGTAACACGCTCGAACAGGTCTCCAATCATCTGCTCAGAAGGATGCCTTTTCTGGATATGTCGGGGAGGTCCAGGATGAGATGAAGAAGTGGCCTCTACCTCGTGAGCTGACGAGGTAGGAACAGAGCCACTAGCTCCAGAGGAAGCAGAAGGCATGGGCTGATCACCTGGAGGTGCGGTAGAAGACGGCACCTCAAGGGGTGGATGAGGGACAGGATCAGGTAGACAACCGTCGTCTCCATCATCCTCATCATCCACGAAGATGGTCTCGGACTGCTCTAAAGAACCTGAGATATCAGGCCTAGTCCCCGGACTGGCCTCGTCGAAGGTCACCTCACAGGTCTCTACCATTTTGCTAGACTCGTAGTTCCGGACCCTATAAGCCCGCGAAGAAGGCGAGTAACCTAGAAGGATTCCATCACAAGAACGTGACTCGAACTTATCTAGGTTCCCGGACTTCAAAACAAAGCACTTGCAACCAAACACACGAAAATGAGAGACGCTAGGCTTTCGCCCATATCTCAGCTCATAAGACGTGCGATGCAAGTGTGCCCGAAGAAAAACTCGATTTGAGACATGGCACGCGGTGGCTATAGCCTCAGCCCAAAACTTCCGCGGTGTAGAGTACTCATCGAGCATTGTCCTGGCCATCTCGACCAAGGTACGGTTCTTCCTCTCCACGACACCATTCTGTTGTGGGACGTGCGGAGAAGAGAACTGGTGCTCTACACCTATCTCACCACAGAAACTCTCGAAGTAGGAATTCTTGAACTCCGTGCCATTGTCACTGCGGATCGCTCGTAAGGCACCCGGGAGCTCAACAGAAAGCCTACTGAAAAGACCTCGGAAATGCGAAAACGTCTCATCCTTCGAGGCTAAGAAAAACACCCAAGAATACCTCGAGAAGTCATCGACCACAACAAGAACATACCACTTCCCTCCTGCTGACTGCACTCGAGCTGGTCCAACTGTGTCCATATGGAGCAGCTGTCCCGGTGCATCGGTCATAGTAACTGTGACCGGAGGGTGAGAAGTAGCAACCATCTTGCCGTGCCGGCATGGAGAGCAAACAAGGTCTTTGACCATCTTGAGTTTCGGCAGACCACGAATGAGATCGTGGCCGCTAACTCGGGTCAAATGATCAAATCCGATATGACCAAGTCTCCTATGCCAGAAAGAAAGGTCGCGGGACTCAGAAGCAACTAAACACCTGAGAGGATCGCCAGAAGACTCAGAAAAATCAGCACGAAAGATCCTCCCAAAACGAGAAATCCCGCAAACCAGACTCCCCGAAGAATCAAGAATTTTGCAATTGTTTTTCTTGAAGCTCACCTCGAAACCGTCATCGGTAAGCTGAGAAACAGAAAGCAAATTGTACTGCAGCTTACTAACCAAGGCAACATCTTTCAAAATGAAAGAATCATTAATGCGCACAGTACCTTTGGCGATGACGCGCCCAGATGAAGCATCTCCGAAGGTGATCGTCTCATCACCTGGAGCACGGGCAAGGGAAGAAAACCAACGGGAATCTCCGGTCATGTGACGTGAACACCCGGAGTCGACGAGCCAAACCTTTCCCTTCCCTGCCCGGTGAACCTGAGTCAACGAGAGAGTAAAGTCTCAGTACTGGGATAAATCAAAAGTGATTTTGGCACCCAATACTGAGTAACACGTGGAGCAGATGAAGTAGTCAAACACGACTGACCTCTATCTACCCTACGCTCTCCGTGACTCAAAGAAGCAGAAGGTCTGTGAGCAGACCTGAAGCTGTTGCGGGGTCCAACTGCTACGAGAGAGCGAGTCGGAACACCGGCAACATGCTGATCACGCCGCGGGTAGCTATCTCGACGGGGAAACCGAGATCTACCCTCAGGACGGCGGAAGACACGAACAGGAGCAGCATGAGGACGAAAAACAGAAGACTCGGAAAAACCAAGTCCTCGATGCTGCACAAACCCATCAACAGCAGTAAACCTAGACCTCGTGCTGGTCCTAGGTGCACTCAGGATCTGGGGCTGACCCTGAACACGCCTAAGAGACTCAACACGGTCTCTATGCGCGATCTTGGCGCGCCTGAAGCATCGATCAACCGTGTGTCCATCCTTCTGACAGAAGGTGCAGTGATACTTCTTCCTCTGAGAGGTAGAAGTAGCACGGTCAGGCTTCGCCTTCTGAGAGGCCGAAGCAGCAGGTGCAATCACCTTGCTGTCAGAAATCCCCTGGACATAGCCCGCTGACTTAAATTGGACTTTCTCGGTCCTGGGCTCGGTCTCGATCACACCTGGTGCTATGGGTCTGAGTACAGCAGGTGGATGCTTCCTCATATCCTCATAATAGTCATATCCTAGACCCTGATTAAATCTGCAAATCTTGGACTGGTCTAGAATAAGATTAAGCTTCTTCTTGCCGCCTACAAATCTCTCGAGAGTGTTCATAAGGTACTGACACTCCCGAAAGAGAGAGGTGCAAGAAGAGCAGGGGGAAGAGGGAACAGCAGGAGGTAAGGAAGCAGATGAAGAACCAACAGCAGAGGGAAGAATGGCTTGTGCACGCACAGCCGACTCTGAATGGACAGTCCTACTGCTAGTCAGTTGGTTCACGTTCCTAGGCGTCTCCACCTTACCCTGGGGCTTCTCCCCCTTCTCAGCACAAACAGTACAAGCAGTTGGTGCCTTCACTAGTTGATCCGTAGTTAGCTTCACGCATTTGTCATTCAAGGCAACGAGTTCAAGTTTTAGTTTATCACAGCTAATGCAAGGTGAGCTAACAGGATCCTTAGTCGCGAATTGAGCCATTTTCTTATTAGTGTCAATCATTTCTTGAAACTGTTTTGAGACAGATTCAAGTTCATCAGTTAATCTAGGACAATTCAAACATGAATCAATAGGCTCAAGTAAAGAAGCACGCAACTCAGCAATCTTGTGATCTGCCCGTTTTAGGTTCATCTTTAAATTATTGCAATTTTCACAAGACTCGGGCAGATCAAGGAGCATGGCATAAGGTCCTCTAGCAGCAATGTCCTTAACCTCACATGAGGTGGGAGAAGTAGTCTCATCAGTAGTAAGTAGGGTAACAGCCATCCTACTCAACTCTAACTCAGCAAGCAGACTAACATTCTCCACCTTAATAGAATCAAGCTCGGAGGACACACTATCATGCGAGATCCTTAACTTCTCCAAATCACCCAGCAAAGCACAGCATGTATCACAGTCGTCACGGGAGGGAGCAGATGTAAGAGAAGTAAGCTCCCGTGACAGTCTATCTACTTCCTTCTCTAACTCGGTACACCTAGTCCTAGCTCTAGCATGAAAACCTCCTAGCTTAAGGAAAGCTTCATTAAGTTGGTCATAGGAGGGACATACCTCGTCCGAGTCGGAGTACAGCTCGCTGTCGCTGAGTTCGCCCTCGAGGGCCATGAAGCACATGCCGGAGAAGTCGTCGCCGCCATCCTTGGGCTCTTGGTCACCCGTCCCGTCGTCGTCGCTCCATCCCTCCACCTCGCTGAGGTCGAGGTCGTCGAAGGCGGTGAGGACACGGTGGAAGAGCTTCTTGGCCTTCCCGAAGTTGCGGAACTTCTTCTTTCCCGGCGTCTGAACTGGAGGCTTCTTGTTGCGGTTCTTGTCGGAGTAGTCGATCTTGCCCGATCCGCCGAAATCAGCTTTGCCCTTCTCCAGTTTGGGGCAGTTTGCCCGAATGTGGTTGGGGCCACCACACTCGAAGCAAATCACGGGTCCGCCTCTCTTTCTGTCTCTCCTACCCTTGTAGGCATGGGAAAACCTTCGGGCTAGGAGGGCTAGCTGATCATCCGCAAGCTGCTCTAACTGATCATCAGTTATGTCACAGAGAGCAGCAAGGGAGAAACCGCAAGAAGACTCAGAAGAGAGACCAGAAGCTGAACTAGGATCGGTGACCAAAGCCATCGACTGTGACTTCGACCTACGAGAGACAACGTCAATCTCGTGAGTCTTGAGGCGCGAGTACAGCGCGTCAAGAGTCAAGGTCGAGAGGTCTGTCGTGTCTTTGATGGTGGTCACTTTCATCTCCCACACTCGCAGATCGAGTGCCGCAAGCATCTGACGAGCGTTGTCCGAGTCGGGGTATGTGAGACCGACCGCTCGGAGGTTGCTCAAGATCTTGTGAAAACGTGCGAAGCACTCATCTAGGGACTCACCAGCAAGCATTTCGAATTTGTTGTATTCGCGCTTGAACTGGTCCTGTCGAACCGTCTTGATCTGGGTGGTGCCCTCATGGTATGCGTCGAGGGTCACCCAGATATCGTAGGCGGACGACAGGTGGGAGATGCGATCGAACTCGCTACGACTCAGGCCCTGGATAATGATGTTCCTTGCCTTAGCGTTTGCCTCAACATCATGCATATTCCCAGCATTGATGTTCTCATCGGCAGGAACAACAAACCGGACCTTGACCTTGCGCCAGATAGCGTACCCTGAGCCTGGATGTATGTCTCCATTCGGCTCTTCCAGAAGGGGTAATCGATGCCATCGAAAACGGGCGGCTTGGTCGAGTACTTGTCCGTCGCCATGGCTCTTGAGACCGGTTAAGATCTATGAATTAGAGCTAACCGGCTCTGATACCAATTGTAGGACCGAAATGGCGACAGAGGGGGGGGGGTGAATGTCGATCTCTAAAAATCGCCCCCAACAAATATCTTCTTCTTCAATAGCTATGGGAGCTATGAAGGTAGAAGACAAGTACTTACAGGAAGAACAACATCAGAGAAAACCAGATCCAAACAGAAGCAGTCAAGAAAAAATAAAATCAGAGAAAGTCTGACTGCAAGCGGTAGTACCGCTGGGACGAGCGGTAGTACCTCTGAGCGGTAGTACCTCTCGAGGAGCGGTAGCACCTCTGAGCGGTAGTACCTCTCGAGGAGCGGTAGTACCGCACGACGATCGGACTTGTCCGAACGTTCCTACGCTGCCGATCAGACTGGTCCGAACATAACCGGTAGTACCGCTGAGCCGAGCGGTAGTACCTCTGAGCGGTAGTACCTCTCCAGGAGCGGTAGTACCTCTCGAGAAAAACAGCAAACAAGATTTTCAGGCTGAAACTTTGAGACTTCGGATTTTTGGCTAAAAAGAAGGCTTGCTCTCAATCTTTTTGATCCAAGACCTTGCTACAACAAACTAAATAGTAAGGGGACCTTGGGAAACAAGAGAATCAAACCAAGAAGCAAGAATTTCAGATTATGGGTAAAAATCTGAATTTTTGCACAACCCGAGCCAAAAATCAAATTGCTTCCAAACCTTTGATCCTATGGCTAAGAGACTTTGCAGATATGTTAGCAATAGCCATAGGACTCTCCATGCCAAATCTCAGCCCATCTTGCAAAGGGAAACAAGAAATGCTCAAAAACCCTAGAGGGGCTAAAGAAGAACAGAGCAACCCAAAAAGCCAAAACTGAGATTAAACGAGGTTTGCTCTTGGGAAACTTGATCAAATGATCTTGTTGCACTATCCCATCATGGAGCAACCCATTTTGGCTAATCCCAGCAAGCAAGAACTCGAAAATCAAAAAAAAGAAATCAAATAGAAGAGCTACGAAGGGAGAACAGAGAGCACGGGAATGAAACTTCAGATTTTCATTTCTTGGATCATAGTGAATACAGAGGAGTCCCGATACCCCGACTTGATACAAAGGAAAGATTACAAGCTCTCAACTCAATCCCTCTCCTCTCAATCCTCAAGAACACCAAGTGCCACACATGCAACTTGGGAGGAAGAACACACAGAGAGAGGAGACTCACATTGAAACCATCGTAGAGACACAGAGGGAGCACACTCTGCCTCTACCACCAACTCACACCAACTAAAGAGCTAAAGGAAACAACCTTCCTAAAGCCTCTTTTGACTCTAAAACCCTAATTCTATCACAAGTGCTCAAGGAGGGCATGCAGCCCCTCCTCTCCTTTTATAGCGCCTGGCTAACGGGTCTCCGCCCCGTTACGCCCGCTACGTCCAACGGAGCCCGCTCCCGCTTGTGCAGCCTTGCGAATTTCCCGATTCGCCCCTTCTGCACCTTCCGGGAAGCTTCCGCGCTCCTTGCCTCGCACGCCTCGCAACCACCTCGAGTCCACGTCGTCTTCGACACATCCGACCGTTCTGACCTCAGTGCCACCTGCGCCTAGTCCGGTCCACCGTGTCTCGCCACGACTCCAACTCGACGTCCTGCAGTCACACAGACAAGAAACACGTCAAATAGCACCGCTCGACACATGAAAGCGTAAATACCATCACACTTACCACAGACGAAGTCCAAACCTGTCGAAACATTAGAATATACATCCTAAGCCCAAATGACCAAGTTTGACCAAAGTCCGACCGAGCCCGATTGCGCCACGCAACGGCTCGACTCCGAACCACTCAAACCAAACTCGACTATCCTAAACCTTTGTCAATTACTCATCATTCACATGGAGTCACGACCACCTGGTCTCTTATTGATTGGCAAAATATTTCTAATTGCAATAGGGAGCATCTGCGTCATCAGCACATGACAATCATGAGACTTCATGCCATTTAACTTCAAATCTTGCATCGAAACAAGTTTCTTCACGTTGCCAGAGTAACCAGACGGAACTTTGACACCATGCAAGCACTGGCACAGTTCTGTTTTCTCAGCCTTGGACAGAGTGTAACACGTAGAGGGAAGGTATGCTCGTTCATTATCAGTGCATGTCGGTGCTAACTCAGGCCTGATGTCCATATCAGTCAAGTCAAGTCATGCGTTGACGCCGTCCTTTGTTTTATCACGAATGTTCAGTAAGAGACCAATCAAGCTGTCGCATATATTCTTTTCTACGTGCATGACGTCGATGCAGTGTCGAACATATAGGTACTCCAAATAAGTGATAGGAACGGGGTACCGATCTTCCAACAGGTTCTGGATATGTTCGATTTGGTGGAGGCGCGGCACAAATCGATCCGGCTTCCGAACAACACGTTCCGAACCCTGCAATCGCAGCACCACGTCTCCTCAGGTTATCAACCGTGCGCAGCCCGGTTGACCTCGCCAAGAAGGCTAATCCTTGCCTGCGAATCGAAGAACACAAGCAAGAACAAGGAAGAACACAACTGAATTGCAGATGTACTTATTTAGCACTCGAAAGTTGGGGCCTCACAAACCGATAAACGGCGAAACTGTTCAAAAACAGATTAATCTAAGCAAAACCCAAACCCTAATGGTGGGGGTGGCAGCTGGATATAAAGGAGTGAAGGGCATGCAAAACCCCTGGACGCGCCCTAATGGGCTCCAACACGATACAAAGCCGAACGGCCCAAAAGACGGTGACGCAGCACCCTGACAAATTCTGAACGCCCACTTGTTTTGACGATTCCCATTGACTCGTAAGGAATTTTGACATGGGACTAGAGCCATTGGAAAGGTTGTCTTCTCAGCTTTCCATCCATATGTATAACGACCGAAACGGAGCCCGGATACGATCTGGGCGTCCATTTTAGTGCGGCCGGGTCCTGGACTCCGAATTGGATTCGAAGTCGGCTTGAGTTGGCCCTCCAACATGATTCGACCACCCTTGCTGGACTTGTGCGTCTCGTAGTCCTTCTCCAAGTACTTCCAGGTCCTCTCCATGGTTCCTAATCATAATTAAATCATTAGGTAGCAATCGATTCTCAAATGAACAAAAAGAAGTACTTAGGAATGAGCTCACCTGTAAATTCAATTGTCGGGCGCGAGCTCTAGTGATTGGTCCTTGAATGTCAAGTGGAGGAGTGTTGTGTGTATCCGAAGAAGTGATGTCCTCGTCATCCTCCCCCTCTTGAAGCGGAGTTGTCCTCAACTCAGCCTCATCTTTTCTCCCAAGTATGGCTTCAAATCTGAAATGTTAAAGGTGGGACTAACCCCAAACTCGGGAGGCAACTCAAGTTTATATGCATTATCATTTATCTTCTCAATTATCTTAAAAGGACCAGTAGCTCTAGGCATCAATTTTGACTTTCTTAACTCAGGAAATCTATCCTTTCTCAAGTGCAACCAAACAAAATCACCCGGTTCAAGTTTAACTTCCTTTCTACCTTTACTACCAGTAATCCTATATTTTTTCATTCATCTTTTCAATGTTTGCCTTAGTAGTCTCATGCATTTTGACAATAAAATCAGCACGCTCCTTAGCATCATTATGAACTCTCTCACTAGTAGGCAAAGGTAAAATATCAATAGGGGCACGTGGATTGAATCCATACACTACCTGAAAAGGACTTACCTTGGTGGTGGAGTGTTCCGCTCGATTATATGCAAACTCAACATGCGGCAAACACTCTTCCCACAGCTTCAAATTATTCTTCAAAACAGCTCTCAACATGGTAGACAATGTGCGGTTCACCACCTCAGTTTGGCCATCAGTTTGTGGGTGACATGTTGTAGAGAATAACAACTTTGTACCCAACTTGTTCCATAGAGTACGCCAAAAGTGACTCAAGAACTTGGCATCACGATCTGAAACTATAGTAGAAGGCATACCATGCAAACGAACTATCTCTTTGAAAAAAAGGTCAGCAATATGAACGGCATCATCGGTTTTATGACATGGTATAAAGTGAGCCATCTTAGAAAAGCGATCCACAACAACAAAAATGCTATCCCTCCCCCTCTTAGTCCTGGGCAATCCTAAAACAAAGTCCATAGAAATATCTGCCCACGGAATAGAAGGAACAGGAAGAGGCATATATAAACCATGTGGATTCAAGCGAGACTTAGCGTTTTGACATGTAGTGCAGCGAGCCACAAACCGCTCAACATCTCGCCTCATCTTTGGCCAAAAGAAGTGTGTGGCCAGAATATCCTCTGTCTTCTTTGCACCAAAATGTCCCATCAAACCGCCTCCATGCGCCTCCTGCAACAACAAAAGACGAACGGATCCAACTGGAATGCATAGGCGGTTAGCTCTAAACAAAAACCCATCATTGATCACGAATTTATTCCATGCTTGTCCCTCTTTACAATGCAACAACACATCCTTAAAATCAGCATCAAAAGCATATTGTGTTTTAATAGGTTCAAGACCAAAAATGCGACAATCAAGTTGAGACAACATGGTATAGCGTCGAGACAAAGCATCAGCAATCACTTTATCTTTCCCTTTCTTGTGTTTAATGACATAAGGAAAAGATTCAATAAATTCAACTCACTTAGCATGTCTATGATTCAAATTGGTTTGACTACGAATATGCTTAAGTGATTCATGATCGGAATGAATGACAAATTCTTTAGGCCATAAATAGTGTTGCCACGTCTCTAAAGAATGAACAAGAGCATACAATTCTTTATCATACGTGGAATAATTAAGAGTAGGACCATTCAATTTTTCACTAAAGTAGGCAACAGGTTTGCCTTCTTGCATCAAAACACCACCAATACCAATTCCGCTAGCATCACATTCCAGCACAAAAGTCTTACCAAAATCCGGAAGTTGGAGCAATGGTGCATGTGTAAGCTTGTCCTTAAAAAGATTAAAGGACTCCTCTTGTGATGGCCCCCAATGGAACACGACGCCCTTCTTTGTCAACTCAATCAACGGTGTCGCAATGGTGCTGAATTCTTTGACAAAGCGGCGATAAAATCCTGCAAGACCAAGAAAACTCCGCACTTGGGAGACCGTCGTGGGCGTGGGCCAACTCCATATCGCCTCCACCTTGGCTCTATCAACCTCAATTCCCTGTGGAGTCACAACATAGCCAAGAAAAGAGACTCGATCCGTGCAAAAGGTGCACTTCTCAAGGTTACCAAACAAACGTGCATCTCTCAAAGCATTAAAAACAGCACGTAAGTGATTCGAATGTTCATCCATGGACTTGCTATAAATCAAGATATCATCAAAATAAACGACCACAAATTTGCCAATGAAAGGACGTAAAACCTCGTTCATTAATCTCATGAAGTGCTAGGTGCATTAGTTAAACCAAAAGGCATGACTAACCACTCATACAAGACGAACTTAGTTTTAAAAGCAGTTTTCCATTCATCGCCAAGTTTCATTCTTATTTGGTGGTATCCACTACGCAAGTCAATCTTTATGAAAATTATAGCACCACACAACACATCAAGCATGTCGTCTAGCCTAGGAATAGGATGACGATACCTTATAGTAATGTTGTTAATGGCTCTACAATCTACACACATACGCCAAGAACCATCTTTTTTGGGAACCAAAAGAACAGGAACAACACAAGGACTAAGGCTCTCACGTACGTACCCACGGTCCAAAAGGTCTTGGACTTGTCGCTGAATCTCCTTAGTCTCTTCGGGATTGGTCCTGTACGCCTCACGGTTTGGCAAACTCGCTCTAGGGATCAAGTCAATCTGGTGCTCAATCCCTCGAATGGGTGGAAGTCCTGGAGGTATGTCATCAGGGAAAACATCTTTAAACTCCTGCAAAAGGTTAGTGACAGGAGCAGGCAAAGTGCAAGGCATATTATCAAGAGAAAATAAAGCATCTTTGCACACAAAAGCATAGCATGTATCAGTAACATCATCAATTGCAGCAAGGTCTGATTTTGTGGCAAGCATAACAGAATTTTTCAAATGGATTACTTGCTGTTTTTCAGATTTTTCATGCTCTTTTGGATCATTAGTAGCAGCAGCTCTCTCCCTATCGGCCTCTATAATCTCAGATGGGGTCAAAGGCAGTAAAGTAACATTTTTTCCCTTATGCATAAAAGTGTATTCTAGCTTAAATCTTTTGGATCAGCACTTAGGCAAAGTATTCTAGCTTGGATTATTACTTAACTTTACAACATCAAGAATTTCAGATTGCTAGGATATACACTCTCATGCCAAGCTCCACCATATAACCGTTGTTGTGCAAGTAGTGAACACTCTTAAATTCGCTTGATCATCACTGTGCTGTTGTCACTTCCACCAGGTGTAAGTTTTTATTGGCTTTAATTCACTTCGGACGGGTAAGAACTTTACTTGGGAGAGAAAACAGTGAGATTGAGTGATTTCCATAAAGGATTATTCCACATAGCTATTGGTTACTTGCATAGCTAACCATGTCAGGTGGAGGAGAACACCATGATGAGAGTGGTGAGTGAAACTCAAGCATTCGTCAAGCAATATCAATTTGGAGCACTCCGTGAACACTTTCAACGTGAGCTACGCCAAGGGCTCGATCAACTCCATGAGAAACATGATGCTTTTGCTGATCAAATTGCAAGGGATATGCAAAATATGGAGATACAAGCTGATGAAAATGTGCGCCAATTGCGGGAAGACATTGGAACCCTCACTAGGCTCATACAAGCTCGCAATGGTGGCGATGAAGCAACTGTTCAAGGAGGAGAAGCTGCTGCACACGTACCTCCTGCACCGCAACACCAAGTGGCGGCCAATGTGGTGCGTCCACCACAGCTAGGAGGACGAGGAGGAGCCCATGGAGGGCGTGACCAGGGTCTAGGTGGAGGCCGTGGTGGGCGTAGTGGTGCTGTACATGCGATGGAAGAGGATGGTGATTTTGCTTTGCATTACAATGACCATTATCGTCGTCCACGCAATGAAGATGATGGATTGGGCAAGCTCAAGTTTTCCATGCCCAAGTTTGCAGGTGGGACTGATCCCGAGGAGTATCTCACTTGGGAATTGAAGGTTGACAAAATATTCCGTATGCATCACTATACGGATGAGAGAAAGATACAGTTGGCATCACTTGAGTTTGAAGGTTATGCTTTGGATTGGTGGGAACAAGTCATTACTCAAAGAGCTGAGAATGGAGAAAACCCTGTTGCAACATGGCAAGAGATGAAGCGGGAAATGAGAGCCCGTTTTGTTCCTCGTCATTACAAGCGTGATCTATTTGATAAATTACAGAATATGAAGCAGGGAGCACATTCTGTGGAGGAGTACTACAAGGAGATGGAGCTAGCCATGATTCGAGCCAAGGTTCAAGAACAAGAAGAGCAAACTATGGCACGCTTCCTCTTAGGTTTGAACCATCAAGTCAAAAGAATTGTCAATTTTCAGCCTTATACCAATCTTTATGAGTTAGTGCATCAAGCTACAATGGCAGAACGACAATTGCAAGAGGATGCTAAGTTTGCAAGATCAACGTCCTTTGCTGCACGTACACCGTCCAGCGGGGGAAGATATGGTTCCAAATCACAAATAAGCCAACGAACAGCTCCAAGTGGTGGTTCAAGTTTTCGCCCATCATCTAGCAAGAAGGAAGAAGCCACTCCAAGTGCAAGAAAGCCATCAAATCCAGCAGCTAGTGGTTCCTCTTCTGTGGCTTCTACAGCGAAGAGTAGCGGTATACAATGCTTCAAATGCCTTGGTCGTGGTCATATGCTAAAGGATTGCCCAAATAACAAGGTGATGTTGATATTAGATAATGGGGAGTATGATTCTGCAAGTGAAGAAGAGAATGATCACCATGCTGATTTAGGGACATATGATGATGCACATGAGGAGGAGCAAGACATAGAGTATTGTGAACCCGGTGTTGGTCCTATACTTGTGTGTGCTCCAACAGTGTTGAGTGTGCAACCAAAGCCTTCCCATGAACAGAGCTGCAATTTATTCCATACCAGAGCTCAAGTTAGCAAAGATGGTAAATTTTGCAAGGTAATCATTGATGGTGGGAGTTGTCATAATTTGGCTAGCAAAGAGCTTTGCAATAAACTCGGGTTGAAGTACAAGAAACACCCACATCCATATTAGATCCAGTGGCTGCATGAGAGAGGTTCATTGAGTGTGGGATACACCGTGGATGTTGAATTTGAAATTGGCACTTATCGTGATACGGTGGAGTGTGATGTGGTACCTATGGACGTATGTCACTTGCTGCTAGGAAGGCCATGGCAATATGATTGTGCTGTGATTCATGATGGAAGAACTAATCAATACAAGTTTTGGTGGAACAAAAAACAATTGGTGCTGCTACCGTTGACTCCTTCTCAAATTGTAAATGATAATGTGCAGAAGATTGAAGTGCAAGTTGAGAGTGAGAAAGGGAAAGAACCAAAGAGTGTGATTCCACAAAAGGTGAGTAAGAGCCACAAACCAAAACCGAGAGGTAAAAGCAAGAGTGAGGGAGAGAAAAACTTAGTCATGATAGCCACCAAATCTGATCTAAGAGAGATGAAAGATGATCCCGCTTTGATGCACCTTGTATTGCTGTACAAGGATGCATTGCTTTCTACTAATGATTTAACATCTCTTCCTAGTGCTGTTTCTCAAGTTTTGCAGGCCTATGACGACGTGTTTCCAAAGGAGGTACCCGCTGGTCTACCACCTATTCGAGGTATTGAGCATCAAATTGACTTAGTCCCGGGAGCCCCTCTTCCCAACCGGCCGCCGTACCGCACAAATCCAGAAGAAACAAAGGAGATTCAGCGCCAAGTGCAAGCACTTTTGGACAAAGGGTACGTACGCGAGAGCCTTAGTCCTTGTGCCGTTCCAGTTATTCTTGTTCCTAAGAAAGATGGTACTTGGAGAATGTGCATAGACTGTAGAGCTATTAACAACATAATTGTTCGCTATCGTCATCCTATTCCTAGGTTAGATGATATGCTTGATGAGTTAAGTGGTTGTACTATCTTTTCTAAGATTGACTTGCGTAGTGGCTACCATCAAATAAGAATGAAACATGGTGATGAATGGAAAACTGTTTTTAAAACAAAATTTGGCTTGTATGAATGGTTAGTGATGCCTTTTGGATTGTCCAATGCTCCTAGTACATTCATGCGCTTAATGAACCATGTTTTGAGACACTTCATTGGAAAATTTGTGGTAGTTTACTTTGATGATATTCTGATATATAGCCGCTGTTTGGAAGATCATATTGAACACATCAAACAAGTGCTAGAAGTGCTTAGGAAAGAATGCTTGTACGCCAATCTTGAGAAGTGTACTTTTTGCACTAGTAAGGTTGTGTTTCTAGGCTATGTTGTTTCAGCTCATGGCATTGAAGTGGATGAATCTAAAATTGAAGCTATTAGAAATTGGCCAATTCCTGTGAATGTTAGTCAAATTCGTAGCTTCCATGGGCTTGCTAGTTTCTATCGGCGATTTGTGAAAGATTTCAGCACCATTGTTGCCCCATTAAATGAGTTAACTAAAAAGGGAGTGATTTTTGAGTGGGGAGAAAAACAAGACAAAGCTTTTGCTGAATTGAAGAAGTGTTTGACTGAAGCACCATTGCTTGCTTTACCTGATTTCACAAAAACTTTTGAGATTGAATGTGATGCTAGTGGAATAGGTATTGGTGGTGTTTTGATGCAAGAAAGAAAACCTGTTGCATATTTCAGTGAGAAACTTCATGGAGCACAATTGAATTATCCTGTTTATGATAAAGAACTATATGCTCTTGTGCGTGTGTTGGAAACTTGGCAACATTATCTTTGGCCTAAGGAATTCATAATACATTCTGATCATGAATCTTTGAAATATTTAAAGGGCCAAGCGAAATTGAATCGTAGACATGCTAAGTGGGTAGAATTCATTGAGACCTTTCCATACATTATCAAATATAAGAAAGGCAAAGAGAATGTGGTAGCTGATGCTTTGTCTAGAAAACATGTGCTGTTGACTCAGTTGGAAGTAAAGGTACCAGGGTTGGAAAGTTTGAGAGATTTATATGCTTCCGATCATGAATTTGCAGCTCCATATTCTAATTGCAAAGATGGGAAAGGGTGGGATAAATTTCATATTCATGAGGGTTTTCTCTTTCGCATGAATAAGCTATGTGTTCCGGATTCCTCTGTGCGTTTGTTATTGTTGCAGGAATCTCATGCAGGAGGATTGATGGGGCATTTTGGGAGGGAGAAGACTTACATGATGTTGGCTGATAACTTCTATTGGCCAAAGATGAGGCGAGACGTCGAGAGGTTTGTTCAAAGATGCATCACATGCCATAAGGCGAAGTCAAAACTCAATCCACATGGTTTGTATACTCCACTTCCTGTTCCTAGTGCTCCTTGGGAAGATATTAGCATGGATTTTGTGTTAGGACTGCCTAGGACCAAGAGGGGAAGGGATTCAGTCTTTGTTGTTGTAGATAGGTTCTCTAAAATGGCACATTTTATTCCCTGTCATAAGAGCGACGATGCGTCGCATGTAGCTGATTTGTTTTTCAGGGAGATTGTGAGATTGCATGGAATGCCAAGAACCATTGCTTCAGATCGCGACGTCAAGTTCATGAGCTACTTTTGGAAGACTTTGTGGGCCAAACTTGGGACAAAGTTGTTGTTTTCAACGACTTGTCACCCACAAACAGATGGGCAAACGGAGGTGGTGAACCGCACACTTTCAACGTTGCTACGTACCATGATAAAGAAGAACTTGAAAGAGTGGGAAGATTGTCTACCGCATGTGGAGTTTGCATATAACAGGGCGATGTGCAAATATGGAGGCTTCTAAACGTGCTGATTTTGTGAAAAAACTCCATGCCACAACTAAAGAGGTAATTGAAAAGAAGATTGTACAGAGTCGAGGTCGACTCCTTTTCAAGAAGGGGAGAATGATGAGGACATCGCTAGTAATGAGACATCAATAACAGGACCAATAACAAGAGCACGAGCCAAGAAACTACAATCTCAGGTGAACCTGCTCCTTAATGAATATGTCAATAATTTAAATGAGAATTTTATACTACCTAAAAATAATGTTTTACTTGTACTCAGGTTTGAAGAGTCAGCGATGGATGGAGATCAAGGATATGTGGTTGTCATCCAAGGAAGCACAAGCCCACGGCATGAACAATGATCAGTCCATGAATAGTGCAATGCGTGAATAGTACCAGGCCCGTGCTACAGTACCCGTGCTACAGTGCTTGCGGGCCGTGAACAGTACCCGGCCCAGCTACAGTACCGTGCTACAGTGCTTGCGCATGAATAGTACCACATGGAAAATTTAGTGTTGAGTAGTCTTAGTCTGAGACTATATATTGAGGGGTAGACTCCCATTGTAAAGGGGAACCACTTTTGATATTAAAAATACTCTTGTTCTTTCTGTTGGCCGAACAACATTGAAGGAATTGGGAGTTAGTCAAAAATCAAGATCGTTCAACCTTTCCGCTGGGAATTGGGAGCGCGATAGAACTTCATCTGGTGGTCGTGAAGTTCAACACGTGTGATTGGGCGAATTATAGAGTGCTAACGCTTGCATTGGCAACGGGGGATCACTACGATTCATCAATTCCACGTGAGTATCTTGATCCTACGTCGAGAAGATCGGGCGACCCCGTATCACTTGCAATCCCTCAAAATTTCATATTTTCCCACTTAAGTCCGAGTATGGTTCAGTTTTGAGACACCTTCAGTAAAACGGGCATAACTTTTGCATACGGTGTCCGTTTTCGATGGTTTTGTACTCGTTGGAAAGCTAACGACGAGCCCGATCCAAAAAAATGACCAACTTGTGCCAGTCACCCTCCAAGACCCCGAAAATCGGCCATCTTTGGACCTAAACCTGCGTCGCAAGTTTTTGGTTTCTGTTTTTCCCTTTTTCTTGGTCTTCCTTTTGGAATTTGGATTTTGCTTCAACTGAAAAGTTGTAGATCTCATCAAAACCTTTCAAATGAGTATATATAAGTTATATAAAACTTTGCTATTTTATCTTTTCAGACTAGTTGTTTATATTGTATCGGTATATAAAATTTGTGCTCTAATTCACAGACGGTTCTATATATAGAACCGTCTGTGATATTCATTTATCACAGACGGCTCTATATATAGAACCATCTGTGATAATCTGACCGCTAGGCCCGTCGATCCTCCTCAACCCAATCCTAGCCAATAGAAATCCACCAATCATCACCCCACGGATCGTAGCTCCGCCTCTCCGTTCCCGCGCCAAAAATTTCGAACTCCCGCCTCTCCCTCCCTCTCCCTCCCCTATAAATATAACCAAAACCCAGCCTGTCTCCTCTTCCTTGTTGTCCTTCTCCTTGCTGGTCTCCTCTTCCTTGCTGTCCTCCTTGCTGGTCTCCTCTTCCTTGCTGTCCTTCTCCTTGCTGGTCTCCTCTTCCTTGCTATCCTCCTCCTTGATGTTCTCCTCCTCCTTGCAGACGACACACAAATCTACGGGAGGCAAGACACCGTAGAAGCAACTAGCTCGTGCTAACCGTGCAGACGCTCAATCAACGCCGACGATGGTAAAGGTCAAAGATATCCAGCTCATGTGTTGCATCAGGGGGCAAGAAGGCATAGAGGATCTTTGCTTTTTTCTGTTCTTGTTTTTCTCTGTTTTTGTTGTGTAACCTGCTCGTTGTTTTGGGATATGGTAATGGTAGACTCTAATCTTAATAAAAATGGATGTTTTATGTTTGTGAAATTAATTGAGATGTGAATTGGATGTATACATGTACAAGTTGATCTGCTTGTTTCAGAGGGCATGGCTAGCATTTCCTGCGGCTAGCCAATAAACAGAAATAGGTTTAGGAGTAGAAGGGAATATTATAGACGGTTTTTAACTAAAAACCGTCTGTGATAGTTATAATCACAGATGATTTTTAGCCGTCTGTGATATTTACATATCACAGACGGTTTTTAACTAAAACACCGTCTGTGATATTTGCACCACAGACGGTTCGAAAACCGTCTGTGATGACCTCGTATTATCACTGACCCATAAATTCAGACGGTTCACAAAACCGTCTGTGATGACGTTTTTGAACCGTCTGTGATGACGTTTTCTGTAGTAGTGTTGCCATATGATATCAACAAAAGGACGTCTGCTGGATGGCATCAAATCGACATGGTAAAAATATAGGGAATCGTGGAACTGAGCTTCTTTCGTTAAACTTATGTGGATGGAGTCCTTGCTTACTATTTATTTGCATTTACGAGACAAAAAATAACAAGCAACTCAAAAGCACAGTTTAATTTTGTAGGGGCCTGTTTTGAACTAAATTTAAGGATTTGCATCTAAACTTACTATTTATTTGTGTTTACGAGACAAAAATAAACAAGGAACTCAAAATCGCATTTTAATTTTGAGGGCCTGTTTTGAACTAAATCCAAGGATTTTCATCTAAACTTGTGTGATTTCATGGTGTTTCTCTCGTGTTTGTTAATCCTTTTTTTCTTTAAGACTGAGCGAGGTTCACCGCATTCCTAGTAACGTCTTACAAGCATAAGTCGGTGCACAGATACACAAAACTTTGGTTTAAGAATTAAATTAACATAAAGAATTCCTAAAATAATTCTAGATGTAGCCTATAATGTGTTAAAATAAATAAAAAAGAAAAAATTGTGAATAGTAACCCTTGCCTTTTTTCCTTTCAGTTTTGATCTTTCACTTTTAGAATTTATCTCATTTTTGTTACTCTCGATTGGAAAACGAATCTAAAGTTGAAATTTTATATATAAAGTAGATTAATTTTAGCTCTACATAATATAAAGTAGATTAATTTTAACACTACATCTACAATTTTTCATGCGTACTTTGATGCATGCGTGCGCGAGTGCAATTCATGAGGCAAAACTTAACATCCATGCATATGCACACCGACACATTTTTATTGTAACACCTCAGCTTAACAAATGCCTATAAATGTCACCATAACTACACTTATTACCAATTTAAACAACCAAATATATTTTATTAACATCTAAACCACACTTACCAATCCTCAAAACAACTACGAACAAACAAATTCCAGCAACATATAAAAACAATAATCCTCGATAATAAGCATCAACTGGCAATAAAAATAAGCAATAATAACTTTAACCAACTAAAGATGACATATGGAGATAATAATCAACCACCAAATACTAAAGGAAGTCATTAGTTTACTATGATTGCAAGGGGAGCAAGACTTATTTCTAGTCTTTAAGAGGTGTAACCACTACGTGAAACAAGAAGACTGTTTAAGTGCAAAGTCCACATGTGCTAAATTTTCCAGCCCATGCATGTCATCAATGAGGAGCACCAAAAAATAAACAAATAAGCAAGGATGAGTCTACGACTCAGAAATTAAAATGCAAAATAATAAACAAGGCATAAAGTTATTAGAAATTCATAACCATTTATCATAATTTAATTCCTCATATTCGTTCTCATCAGTTTCCATTACATAACTCATTATCTCAAATCACATTTCACATTCCATGAATGCTATGCAATACTTGTGCATATCGCTCAACTCCTCTTGTACATATACCGGTATAGCTGAGTGTTCGCCCGTCGATGACACACCCTTACCCTATCTTTTTTCATACAGGGTCTCAATTCAGCTCTTTACACATACCTAGCCCTGTCCTTTTTCATACAGGGTCTCAGGTCATCACTTTGTAACATGAATACTCAATATGCAATACAATGAGCATAGTTTTCCCTTTAATTCCTTTCCATTATGTAAACAAAAGATGTAATCATCATCCTACCACAATTATCATCTTCATCATCATATCATAAGCATGCGAGCAACGTAAATCAACCTTTGTCACAAGAATAATCAAGGCAAGTAATCATTCAACCATAATTTTAAGCACTCAAATACCATTCTACAATGCACTTGCTTTTTTCTTAATTGTGACTAGCGGAATGAATTGAAGGTGACAACACACCCAAAGATACTCCTCCATTAGGAAATATTCAATCTCAAAACAAGCCATAACAATACAAGATAACTCTTAATTGACAATGCTCCTACATGCTTCACAAATCCACCACTTTTTTTCCTTTACCAGACAGTCCCCCTTCCTGTACTAAAAATATCATAACTCTCAATTCCCACAATGTAAACATGCAAACCAAAACAGTTTTGCAATCTACGCAGAATTCTCTATGTTTTCTTAGCTGGCTAAATTTTCAGATTAAACCATCCAAATCCCCATTTTTAACGCAGAAGATAGATCTATCATTCTCTGATGCGGACTTTTTAATTCCATAAATTTTAATCTACTAATGCAAATATATTAATATATGACATTTTAGAATCTATAATAAATGTCCTACTACTTTCTAGTTATGAATAAGATTTAATTCTGATATTAGGTTAGTCAAATTAATGTATTCCCACGACTACCCCCAGCAGCAACCCGGTATTGGACAGCAGCTTCCCAAAAATCAAAACTCCTATTCTACATATCTAAAAATTATGTTCTTGAGTTTATAGAAACCATACAAAATTATCTGCAATGTTTATGTTGAACAAATTCTCATATTAGTTCATTTAGTATTTTTAATCTACTAATTACCACAAGCTGCCAAACATGACACAAATACCGATCAGCAGGTTTATAAAAATCATAACTCACAATCTACTCATCCGATTGATATGAATAAAAACTCTACAGAAAGCTATCGAAATTCTCTACAACTTTCTAATACATGAAATTATCAAATTATGCCCATATGCTACCCGTAAAAACCGGTCAACAATGCAGCAAACAATAGCAAATTATTACGGGAAAATTGACTAGTAGATCTACTAACTCCCCCAATTAGCACTTGTTATCTCCCTCTCTAAACTTGATCTTTAATCTCTAATTAAGCAAACATTAGAGGGAATAATCAAATTATTACTCACAAGATGAAAACCCTGATCATGAACTTTTTCTGGCTTGTTCCCCTTTTGTTTTCCCCGATCCTTGCTCTTCACTTTCTCCAGCCGACCACCGAACCTCCCTAGCCGGGTCAACACACTGCTCGCCTCAGCCCAAATGCAGCACCCCTGGGGAGATGGTAGTGTAGGATGATGCAAATCCGCACGTGGCGAAGAGTGCTGACTGTGTGGTGTCTGATGGCTGAAAACGACGTGGCTTGGCCGAACGCACGCATGCGGAGCCAGACGAGCGTGGCTCGGCAATCGCACCAAGGCACGCGGCGATGGACGAGCGCAGCCTGGCATGTGGCGTGGGCCGAGCGGTGCATTGGAATTTGGCGCACTGGTGGCAATGCAAAGACGAAGGAAAATTGGCGGTGCACGGGAAAAGACTCGTTCTAAGGAACCGACCCCTTCTTTAAATCTATTTCTTCCTATGATCCCCTTTTTATCTCATAACAATCTTAATCTATTTCCAATTTCTGTAAGACTCGTTCTAAGGAACCAACCCCTTCTTTAAAAACCCATACATGCCGTTTTCACGTATATCTTTCTCATTAATTGCGCACAAGAACTTAAGGCTATTTTCGAGGTACTACATTTATTTTCTTTGCTTTCATCGACGCAGTTGCAGTTGGCTCTGGGAGTCATCCGGGAGTAGAATCAAACCACAAAAGTGATCACGTTGCCAACACAGCTGCCAACAATGACAAAGGACAATTTGGTAAGTATAGTAAGTGAATCAAATGGACTTCAATTTCTTACTTGCCATATGATATCTGATGGACCATGTGGAGATGACCCCATGTGTGTGATGAGTAATTAACTTCGGTTTAGAAAGTCGAGTTTGGTTTGGGTGGTTCGGACCATGTCGTTGCGTGGTGCAATTGACTTGGTTGGACTTGGTCAAACTTAGCCGAAGCGATTAGGATGCTTATTTTCTTGATTCGACAGGTTTGGGCTCTTTCGTGTGTAAGTATGATTTGTTGATGCTATTATGCTTACATGTATCGAGCGGTGCTATGTGATGTGTTTCTTGTCTGTGATGGCTGCAGGACATCGAGGCGGAGTCGTGGTGAGACACGAGGCGACCGGACTAGACACAGGCGGTGTCGAGGTCAGAACGGTCGGAGGTGTTGAAGACGGCGGAGACACGAGGTGGTTGCGAGGCTTGGACGACAAGGAATGCGGAAGCTTCCTGGAAGGTGCAGGAGGAGCGTTTCGGTAAAAGCCCAAAGCTGCACAGGTGGAAGCGGTTCCATTCGGGTTTTAGCGGGCGTAACGGGTTGGAGACCCGTTAGCCAAAGGCTATAAATAGGAGAGGGATTCTCATGTGCATGCATATCTTGTGTGAGGGAGTGCATGACTTTTAGGGTTTTGCTTTAGTCAAAATGACCTTTGGAGATGTTGTTTTGCTTTAGGGCTTTAGTGGTTGAGGGAGGCAGAGTTGTGTTGGAGGTGTGTCTCCTTCGATCATCTCCTCTCTGTGTGTGTGCTCCTCTCCAAGCATGTAGAGTTCTTGGTGTTCTTGGGCTTGTGAGAGGGAGAGGATGAAGAGAGCTTCCATGTAATCATTCCTCTTGTATCAATCGCGTATGGGGACTCCTTGTAATCCTTGATTGATTAGGAATGAAAGGTCTGAGATTTATTTCCTGTTCGTGCCCTCTTTTCTCTTCGATGTTTCCTATGCTTGATTCTTGAGTTTTTGTATTTTGACTCGATTCTTGCTGAGGAGTGGTAAAATGGGTTGCTCTATGATGGAATTGCATTTCTAGACCCTTTGGTCATCTAGTTTCAAGTGCAATTTGATCGATTTGCAAGAATCACATTTTTAGCCCTCCTGTGCTCATGTTCTTGTTTCTAGGGTTTTGGTGTAGTTCGTGTTCCCCTTCAGGAGATAGCATGAAACTTGGTATCTTGAGTCCTGAGGCTATTAATTAGCTATTCTCAAAGTTTCATGGGCAAAGGTTCAAGGATTGGAGAGGAATTTGGATTTTTGATGCTGCTCTCTGAATTTTCAGATTTTGTCCCAAATCTGAAATTCTTGGTCATGAGTTGGATTTCTTTGGTCTCCTAGGTTCCTCTGGCTATTGTGGTCATTTTCTTGTTGTTCTGGGCTGAATAGATCATGGGAAAACCAAGAATTGCTCTGCTGTTTGAAGTCTCCAGAGTCTGCAATCTGTTTTCAGTCCCTGCTATGCTTTGAAACCGTCGGGTGGTCAGACCGGTTTCTAACCGGCGGTCTGACCGGAGTTCATGGGGCGGTCTGACCGGTTTGTAATGAGCGGTCTGACCGGTTGGTCGCCGGCGGTCAGACCGGCCAGGAGTAGGCGGTCAGACCGGCCTAGGGAGAGCAGTCTGACCGGCCTGTTATGTGCGGTCTGATCGCTCAGTGGGTTTTTGGCTGTGGATTTTTCTGATTTTTGCTTGCAGCCCTTCATACTCTGCTCTGATCTCTTTCTTGTCTAACATACCCTTTCAGAGAACTTGAATCACTCATTTCATAGCAGCTCATAGCTATTGGAGGAAAGATTCTTGTTGGTGCTTTTGGGGGCAAGTTTTAAAGAGTCGACATTCACCCCCCCTCTGTCGCCGATTTCGATCCAACATTTGGTATCAGAGCCGGTTAGCTCTTCCTCATAGATCTTAACCGGTCTCTAGAGCTATGGCGACAGATAAGTACTCGACCAAGCCCCCAGTCTTCGATGGGATTGACTATCCCTTCTGGAAGAGCCGGATGGCGACCTACATCCAGGCTCAGGGCTACGCCATCTAGCGTAAGGTCAAAGTACGGTATGTTGTTCCTGCCGATGAGAACATCAACGCTGGAAACATGCATGATGTTGAGGCGAATGCGAAGGCAAGGAACATCATAATCCAGGGGTTGAGTCGAAGCGAGTTTGACCGCATCTCTCATTTGATGTCGGCTTTCGACATCTGGGTGACCCTCTATGCATACCATGAGGGCACCGCCCAGATCAAGACAGTCCGACAGGACCAATTCAAGCGAGATTACAATAAGTTTGAAATGCTCGCTGGTGAGTCCCTCGATGAGTGCTTTGCGCGTTTTCACAAGATCTTGAGCAACCTCCGAGCGGTCGGTCTCACATACCCCGACTCGGACAACGCTCGTCAGATGCTCGCGACTCTTGATTTGCGGGTTTGAGAGATAAAGATGACTACCATCAAGGACACCACCGACCTCTCGACTTTGACTCTTGACACGTTGTACTCACGCCTCAAGACTCAGAGATTGACATTGTCTCTCGTAAGTCGAAGTCGCAGTCGATGGCTTTAGTTACCGATCCCACTTCAGCTCCTGATCTTTCTTCTGATTTGCTTTGTCGATTCTCGCTTGTTGCTCTCTGTGACGTAACTGATGATCAGTTAGAGTAGCTTGCAGATGACCAGTTAGCCCTCCTAGCGAGAAAATTTTCCCATGCTTACAAGAGAAGGAGGGACGGAAAGAGAGGAGGACCCGTGATCTGCTTCGAGTGTGGTGGCCCCAACCACATTCGAGCGAACTGCCCCAAGCTGGGGAAGGGCAAGGGCGACTACGGCGGTGTGAGCAAGAACGACTACATCGACAAGACCCGCAACAAGAAGCCCTTTGCTCACACCCAAGGTAAGAAGAAGCTCTTCCACCGCGTCCTCACCGCCTTCGACGACCTCGACCTCAGTGAGGTGGAGGGATGGAGCGACAACGACGGGACGGGTGACCAAGATCCCAAGGGTGGCGACGACTTCTCTGGCATGTGCTTCATGGCCCTTGAGGGCGAAGTGAGCGACAGCGAGCTGTACTCCGATTCCGACGAGGTATACCGTTCCTACGACCAGCTTAATCATGCTTTTCTTAAGCTAGGCAAGTTTCATGTTAAGTCTAGAGGTAGGGTTAGCGAGTTGGAGAAGGAAGTAGAGAGTTTGTCATGGGAGCTTACTTCACTTAGATCTGCTCCCTCCCGTGACGATTGTGATACATGCTGTGCCTTGTTGGGTGATATGGAGAAATTAAGGACCTCGCATGATAGTCTGTCCTCTAAGCTTGACATGATCAAGGTGGAGAATATTAGTCTCTTAGCTGAACTAGAGATGAGTAGGGTTGTTTCTACTACTGTTGAGACTATTGCTTGCACCTCATGTGAGGATAAGGACAACGCATTTAGAGGTCTTTATACCATGCTTCTAGATCTGCCCGAGACTTGTGAAAACTGCAATAAATTGAAGATGAACCTAAAACGGGCAGATCATAAAATTGCTGAACTTCAAGCATTTCTTCTTGAGCCCATTGATTAATGTGTTAATTTTCCTAAACTGACTACTGAGCTTGAATCTGTTTCCAAACAGTTTCAAGAAATGATTGACAATAATAACAAATTGGCTCAACATGCTTCTAAGGACCTTTTTAGCTCACCATGCTCAAATTGTAACAAACTAAAATCTAATTTGGTTGCATTAGATGAGAAATGTGTGAAGCTAACTAAGGACCTTCTAGAGAAGCCACCTTCTGCTTGTAATGTGTGTGCTGCTGAGGGGGAGAAGCCCAAGGGTGAGGTAGAGACGCCTAGCGACGTGAACCAATTGGCTAGCAGTAGGACTGTCCATTCTGAGTCGGCTGTGCGTGCACAAGCCATTCGTTCATCTGCTGTTGGTTCTTCTTCTTCTACTCCCTTACCTTCTGCTATTCCTTCTTCCCCCTGCTCTTCTTGCACCTCTCTCTTTCGGGAGTGTCAGTATCTTATGAACACTCTCGAGAGGTTTGTAGGAGGCAAGAAGAAGCTAAATCTTATTCTAGACCAGTCCAAGATTTGCAGATTTAATAAAGGTCTAGGATACAATTTCTATGAGGACATGAGGAAGCATCCACCTGCCGTGCTCAGACCCATAGCACCAGGTGTGATCGAGATTGAGCCTAGGACCGAGAAAGTCCAATTTAAGTTAGCGGGCTTTGTCCAAGGGATTTCTGACAGCAAGGTGAGTCCACCTGCTGCTTCGGCCTCTCAGAAGGCGAAGCCTCACCTTGTTACTTCTACCTCTCAGAAGGTGAAGTACCACTGCACCTTCTATTAGAAGGATGGACACTCGATCGAGCGATGCTTCAGGCGCAGCAAGGTCGCGCGGAGAGACCGTGTTCATGATCTTAGGCGTATTCAGGGTCAGCCCCAGACCTTGAGTGCACCTAAGACCAACACGAGGTCTAGGGTTGCTTCAGTTGTTTCTGATGTGCTTGGGCAGCATCGAGGACTTGGTTTTTCTGAGTTAAGGTACAGTGCACATTAATGATTAAGCTACAGTGTACATTAATGATTCTTTCATTTTGAAAGATGTTGCCTTGGTTAGTAAGCTGCGATATAATTTGCTTTCAGTTTCTCAGCTTACCGATGACGGTTATGAGGTGAGCTTTAAGAAAAACGCTTGCAAAATTCTTGATTCTTAAGGTAGTCTGGTTTGCGGGATTTCTCGTTGTGGGAGGATCTTGCCTGCTGATTTTTTTGAGTCTTCTGGTGATCCTCTCCGGTGTTTAATTTCTTCTGAGTCCCGTGACCTTACTTTCTGGCATAGGAGACTTGGTCATATTGGATTTGACCATTTGACCCGAGTTAGCGGCCACGACCTCATTCGTGGTCTGCCGAAACTCAAGATGGTCAAAGATCTTGTTTGCGCTCCATGCCGGCACGGCAAGATGGTTGCCGCTTCTCACCCTCCGGTCACAGTGACTATGACCGATGCACCGGGATAGCTTCTCCATATGGACACAGTTGGACCAGCTCGAGTGCAGTCAGCAGGAGGGAAGTGGTATGTTCTTGTCATGGTCGATGACTTCTCGAGGTTCTCTTGGGTGTTTTTCTTAGCCTCGAAGGATGAGATATTTACACATTTTCGAGGTCTTTTTAGTAGGCTTTCTGTTGAGCTTCCGGGTGCCTTACGAGCGATTCGCAGTGACAATAGCACGGAGTTCAAGAATTCCTACTTCGAGAGGTTTTGTGATGAGACAGGTGTAGAGCACCAGTTCTCTTCTCCGCACGTCCCACAGCAGAATGGCGTCGTGGAGAGGAAGAACCGTACCTTGGTCGAGATGGCCAGGACGATGCTCGATGAGTATTCTACACCTAGGAAGTTTTGGGCTGAGGCTATTGCGACCGCGTGCCATGTTTCGAACAGAGTTTTTCTGAGGGCACACTTGCATCGCACTTCCTATGAGTTGAGATACGGGCGAAAGCCCAGTGTCTCGCATATTCGTGTGTTTGGTTGCAAGTGCTTCATTCTGAAGTCCAGGAACCTAGACAAGTTCGAGTCACGATCTTGTGATGGTATCTTTCTAGGTTACTCGACTTCTTCGCGGGCGCATAGGGTTTGGAACTGCGAGTCTAGTAAAATGGTAGAGACCTGTGAGGTGACCTTTGATGAGGCCAGTCCGGGGATTAGGCCCGATATCTCAGGTTCTTTAGAGCAGTCCGAGCCCATCTTTGTGGATGATGAGGATGATGGAGATGAGGGCTGTTTACCCGATCCAGTCCCTCATCCACCTCTCGAGGTGCCTTCTTCCACCGCACCTCCAGGTGATCAGCCCATGCCTTCTGCTTCTTCTGGAGCTAGTGGCTCTGTTCCTACCTCATCTGCTCATGAGGTAGAGGCCACTTCTTCATCTCATCCAGGACCTCCTAGACATATTCAAAAAGTCCATCCTTCATAGCAGATGATCGGAGACCTTTTCGAACGTGTCACCCGCTCAAAATCTGGCTTATCTCACTTCTGTCTCCACTCTGCCTTCGTTGCCTCATTTGAGCCCAAGGATGTTTGTCATGCTCTTTCTGACGAGTCTTGGGTCAATGCCATGCATGAGGAGTTAGAAAATTTTGAGAGAAACAAGGTCTGGTCGCTTGTTGAGCCCCCCCGAGGTCACAATGTCATTGGGACTAAGTGGGTGTTCAAGAACAAGCAAAGTGAGGATGGGGTTGTCATTCGGAACAAGGCTAGACTGGTAGCTCAGGGGTTCTTCCAGGTTGAGGGTCTAGATTTTGGGGAGACCTTTGCCCCTGTAGCTAGGCTCGAGGCCATTAGAATCCTGCTTGCTTTTGCGGCTTCTAAGGGTTTCAAGCTTTACTAGATGGATGTCAAGAGTGCTTTCCTCAATGGTTTTATTGAGGAAGAAGTCTATGTGAGACAGCCTCCAGGTTTCGAGAACCCCAAATACCCAAACCATGTCTACAAGCTTTCCAAAGCCTTGTATGGACTTAAGCAGGCCCCTAGAGCTTGGTATGAGAGGCTTAAGTCCTATCTGTTGAGTCATGGTTTTGAGATGGGTAAGGTAGATAAGACCTTGTTCATTCATAGGCATGACACCGACCTCCTGCTCGTCCAGATTTATGTGGATGACATCATCTTTGGCGGCTCTTCCCATGCTCTCGTTTCACAATTCTCGGATGTCATGAGCACCGAGTTTGAGATGAGCATGATGGGCGAGTTGACTTTCTTCCTTGGCTTCTAGATCAAGCAGACTCGGGAGGCTACCTTCTTGCATCAGGGCAAGTATACTCGCGACCTCCTGAGACGCTTTGACATGAGTGATGGCAAGCCTGTGTCAACTCCCATGGCATCCACTGCTTCTCTTGATCCAGATGAGGATGGCGAACCAGTTGATCAGAAGGAGTATCGCAACATGATTGGCTCGCTCTTGTACCTCACTGCCTCGAGACTGGACATACACTTTGTTGTGTGTCTGTGCGCTCGATTTCAGGCTTCTCCTCACGTATCTCACCGCCAGGCGGTGAAGCGCATCCTTCGGTACCTTCGAGCTACTATTGACTATGGTATCTGGTACTCTTCTTCGTCCTGTCTTTCCTTGAGAGCCTACTCCGATGCAGACTTTGCTGGCTATAGGATAGATAGGAAGAGCACCTCTGGCACCTGCCAATTCATTGGCACTTCTCTTGTTTCCTGGTCTTCGAGGAAGCAGTCTGGTGTTGCACAGTCCACCGCAAAAGCCGAGTACGTTGCTGCCGCCAGTTGCTGCAGCCAGGTGCTTTGGATGGCTTCGACCCTACGGGACTTTGGGTTAGTCATAGACAGTGTTCCACTCTTTTGTGATAGCACTTCTGCGATTAACATTGCTAAGAACCCAGTGCAGCATTCTCGGACCAAGCACATCGATATTCGCTATCACTTCCTTAGAGACCATGTAGAGAAGGGTGACATCGTGCTCCAGTTTGTGGAGAGTGACCACCAGTTGGCTGATATCTTTACCAAGTCTTTGGATAGCTCTAGGTTTTCAGTTCGGCGGGGAGAGCTTGGGGTGGTTTGTCCTTTTGGACTGTTGTGAGGGGAGTTTTGTGCTTCATGCTTTATCATGTTTATTATGCTCTTACTCCTTTCTGTTGCATTGCGTATGGGTGCATATGGGTCAGTCCTCCTAGCATAGATTAGAGTGCTTCTCTTGTCTAGTTGCTTAGACTTCTTACTCTTATGTTGTGATTCTAGGATGCTGCTTATTAGCTGTTTCTCTTCTCACTAGGTTGAGCTCACTCACTGCTTATAGGTTCTAGCGAGGGTTGGGCCACCCTTGGGTAGACAGGGTACTTGTTTGCTCCCTAGTGTGTTAGATAATCAATTGATAGTCGTAGAATTATATGGTGTATATGAGAGTCAGTCTGAGCCATAGTTTCCTCTATATCTTATCTATGCTTTAAGGACTGCCTTTTCTGATTTCTTTGCCAGCTTCTCGATTTTATTGCTTTGGTTCAGGGGGAGTTCAGTTGGGAGCTTCTGGAGCTTAATATTGTTATAACTCAACTTGAACTAAAGATGTATCTCATGTTGAGGGGGAGTTGGATTTCCTTGCATTTCATTCTGCATTATAATATAACTACATGGAGCCTTGATTATTATCCTGTTATGACATATTTACACTTCAATACATCTTTCCATGATTTGTGCTTATTTGCTAGATTGATCATGACTTTATATGTGTAGTTGAGTCTTTGCCGTGATAGGTTGATTAAAAATGCTCAACTTGAATTAAAACATGTCATGTTTGCTCTTGATACTAGTCTGTCTTTAGTTATCCTTGTATGATTCATGCCATGTCAAATAGGCTGAGTTGAGTCTTGAATCTTTGTTGGGCTTTAGATTGAGCTATATTAGTTTCTTGATGACGCATGAGTTAGTACAAGTCTTATGTTCATGAAAATGCAAAAAGATCTCTTTTGTGCGAAAAAACTGATCTCACCAATTCTTTCTCATGAGACAGCTTGCCATTACACTAGGTATGAACTCAGGGCGAGTTTTGGATGACCTAGACCATCTTCTTAAGCTTCTTGCTTGGAGTGGTCGCATAAGGCTTGAGATCAAGCACATGACTAAACAAAAATCTGGTTGGAAACAATCATGAGATTTCAAAAGAAAAACATGTCAATTGTGCTCAATTTGCTTAAATACAAAAAGACTATAGTACTTGAACAAATGAATCCTTCTTGAACTTGTAGCACTCTAAACTGACTCAATACTAGCTTCTTGGTCCCACTTAGACTATTGACATGGCTTGCGTCATCCTTGGATACCTTTGGCTAGACTAGAATCATGATTGCCTTGATATGCTAAGCAATTCCTCTAAATTTCAGATTGTAACTCCTTACCTTAGCTTGATTATACATGTCTTGTCACGATCTTGATAGCATACTTATGTGTTATGGCTTGATGTAATTCTCATATAGTCATTTTGGATAATCTTCATGGCTCTAAATGCTTAGAATAAACAAACTTCAGCCATTTCATCCATCATTATGCCTTATTCTTTCTTTTGCATTCTTGACGTGTTTATTGCCAAAAGTGGGAGAATAGCGGAGAAAAACCCATTTGGGAACTTTCTAGAGCTTTGGAGAACAATTTGCCCTTTCTTTTGTAGCTATAGTGTTCTTTTGTCGACATGGTCATGAGGCTAAATTGCTCTTTCCTTTGGACCATGTTCGATTTTCTTTATCTTTCAAACTCAACTTTGCGCTTTTTCTGGGTTTGTCAATATACTCATCAAGGGGGAGATTGATGGACCATGTGGAGGTGACCCCATGTGTGTGATGAGTAATTGACTTCGGTTTAGGAAAGTCGAGTTTGGTTGTGTGGTTCGGACCATGTCGTTGCGTGGTGCAATTGCCTTGGTTGGACTTGGTCAAACTTGGTCGAAGCGATTAGGATGCTTATTTTCTTGATTCGACAGGTTTGGGCTCTTTCGTGCATAAGT
Source organism: Dendrocalamus latiflorus (assembly GCA_017311315.1). Classification (NCBI taxonomy): domain Eukaryota; kingdom Viridiplantae; phylum Streptophyta; class Magnoliopsida; order Poales; family Poaceae; genus Dendrocalamus; species Dendrocalamus latiflorus. Next base: position 24,601,233 of record CM029658.1, read on the forward strand.
ATGGTTTGTTGATGCTATTATGCTTACATGTATTGAGCGGTGCTATGTGATGTGTTTCTTGTCTGTGATGGCTGCAGGACATCGGGGCGGAGTCGTGGTGAGACACGAGGTGACCGGACTAGACACAGGTAGTGTCGAGGTCAAAACGGTCGGAGGTGTCGAAGATGGCGGAGACTCGAGGTGGTTGCGAGGCTTGGACGACAAGGAATGCGGAAGCTTCCCGGAAGGTGCAGGAGGGGCGTTTCGATAAAAGCGCAAAGCTGCACAGGTGGAAGCGGTTCCGTTCGGGTTTTAGCGGGCGTAACGGGTTGGAGACCCATTAGCCAAAGGCTATAAATAGGAGAGGGATTCTCATGTGCATGCATATCTTGTGTGAAGGAGTGCATGGCTTTTAGGGTTTTGCTTTAGTCAAAATGACCTTTGGAGAGGTTGTTTTGCTTTAGGGCTTTAGTGGTTGAGGGAGGCAGAGTTGTGTTGGAGGTGTGTCTCCTTCGATCATCTCCTCTCTGTGTGTGTGCTCCTCTCCAAGCATGTAGAGTTCTTGGTGTTCTTGGGCTTGTGAGAGGGAGAGGATGAAGAGAGCTTCCATGTAATCACTCCTCTTGTATCAATCGCGTATGGGGACTCCTTGTAATACTTGATTGATTAGGAATGAAAGGTCTGAGATTTATTTCCTGTTCGTGCCATGTTTTCTCTTCGATGTTTCCTATGCTTGATTCTTGAGTTTTTGTGTTTTAACTCGATTCTTGTTGAGGAGTGGCGAAATGGGTTGCTCTATGATGGAATTGCATTTCTAGACCCTTTGGTCATCTAGTTCCAAGAGCAATTTGATCGATTTGCAAGAATCACATTTTTAGCCCTCCTATGCTCATGTTCTTGTTTCTAGGGTTTTGGTGCAGTTCGTGTTCCCCTTCATGAGATAGCATGAAACTTGGTATCTTGAGTCCTGAGGCTATTAATAGCTATTATCAAAGTTTCATGGGCAAAGGTTCAAGGATTGGAGAGGAATTTGGATTTTTGATGCTGCTCTCTGAATTTTCAGATTTTGTCCCAAATCTGAAATTCTTGGTCATGAGTTGGATTTATTTGGTCTCCTAGGTTCCTTTGGCTATTGTGGTCATTTCCTTGTTGTTCCGGGCTGAATAGATCATGGGAAAACCAAGAATTGCTCCGCTGTTCGAAGTCTCCAGAGTCTGCAATCTGTTTTCAGACCCTGCTGTGCTCTGAAACCGTCGGGCGGTCAGACTGGTTGCTAACCGGCGGTCTGACCGGAGTTCACGGGGCGGTCTGACCGGCTTGTAATGAGCGGTCTAACCGGTTGGTCGCCGGCGGTCAGACCGGCCAGGAGTAGGCTTGTAATGAACGGTCTGACCGGCCTGTTATGTGCGGTCTGAACGCACAGTGGGTTTTTGGCTGTGGATTTTTCTGATTTTTGCTTGCAGCTCTTCATACTCTGCTCTGTTCTCTTTCTTGTCTAGCATACCCTTTCAGAGAACTTGAATCACTCATTTCATAGCAGCTCATAGCTATTGGAGGAAAGATTCTTGTTGGTGCTTTTGGGGGCAAGTTTCAAAGAGTCGACATTCACCCCCCTCTGTCGCCGATTTGGATCCAATAATATCAACAAAAGGACGTCTGCTTGATGACATGGTAAAAATATAGGGAATCTTGGAACTGTGCTTCTTTCGTTAAACTTATGCAGACGGAGTCGTTGCTTACTATTTATTTGCATTTGCGAGACAAAAATTAACAGGAACTCAAATGCACATTTTAATTTTGTAGGGGCCTGTTTTGAACTAAATCCAAGGATTTGCATCTAAACTTTTTGTTTAAGAATTAAATGAACATAAATAATTTCTAACATAATTCTAGATGTAGCCTATAATGCGTTAAAATAATTAATAAAGAAAATATTTTTTGAAAGTAACACTTGCCTTTTTCCCTTTTCGTTATTATTTATCACTTAGAATTTTTCTCATTTTTGTTACGATTTTTTTCAAAAATATTCTAATTTTTATTCGAAATTATAGAAATATACCCGTGGCAATATTTTTTTACACAAATAGGCTACAATCGCCCAACGTGGGCGGGAGGGGGGACTGGAGCCAATTGCCCAACGGCTAGGCGACACGCGGGCTATCCGCCAGCTGTTGGGCGAATAATTGCTGTCACCCGACCGTTGGGCGACTGGGGGCAGGGGGTTAAAAGTGTTCGGTCAAGTAGAGGAAGAAAAGAGAGAAGAGAAAAGGAGAGGAAGGGGAGAAGTGGAGAGGAGAGGGAGGAGAGAAAAGTAGAGGGAGAGGAGGAGGAGAGGAGAGGAAGGAGGAGGGGAGGGGAGGGGAGGGGAGGAGAGGAGAGGAAGGAGGAGAGGAGGGGAGGGGAGGAGAGGAAGAAGGAGGGGGAGGAGAGAAGAGGAAAGAACAAATTCATGTAATTTGTCTATTTGCAATATTGTATTTGCAGTACATTTCTTATTTACTGTTAGTGTTAGTAAAAATTGTAGTTGTAGATATAAATAGTTCAATATTTGGAATAGAAAATTTATTTAACGTAGTTATAGGAAATTAGCAGGCGTAGAACACTACAAGAAATTTGAGCATCGGTGATGATACGTATTTGTCACAAAATCATGAATTTTTGTCATAAAAGCATAATAGTGACGATTTTCTTGCGTCACTCGGATCGTCACAGATTCTGCGTCATAGAATGTTCTTAGTGACGATCATTGGGAAATCGTCATAAAATAATACACATTTATGACGAATAACAGATCGTCATACAATAATATTTATGACGATTTACTTAGTGTCATAAAATATTTTCTATGACGATACCGTTATGTGGTCCAGGACGTGTAATTTATGACGAAATTATTCATCATGAATATATTTGTAACGTCACAAAATTTAATCCAGACATACATGAATGACAAAAAAAGTCATGAACAGTAGCATAATTCTCCAGATAATCACCATAGAATTGTTCCATCAAAGCATATAGAATTAATTGACATTTATCCAATACATGCCATTACAATCATTGGTTCAACACAATTGCTTCCTGTGCAATATCACTACAACAATCAAACAATAAAATTGCATTCCTCAACTACATAGCATCAACAATCTACATACACACACATTAATACTAATCTCATCAACAATCTGCATTGCTGCTTTATATAACATCCCTCCTCTCATCCATTTCATACTAATCTCATCTGATTGTCTTCTCTCACATTTCCTTTGTAAGTATGTCTGCATATGGTTTTTGGGGCAAAGCAAGGGGACTGAAAGGTGCAATACCTATTATCAGACTTCAGAGTTATCCAAGGGAAATATCCATAGAGTGAATCATTACCTCTTGGCATCATTTGATGATATAGAGAAGTTCCGACTGAGCCATTTGTATGAAATCTGTTAGCAAAGCACACATAGAATGTGGGAACATTAGCCACCAAGTAAGCAATCCCAACTAACTGAACAATGGTCAATGCAGAAACCACTAAACAATCAACAAAAACCTCAAGTGACAAGATAATTCATTGATTCATTGTATGGAGATTGAGTTCCACATTTGCAAGTAATACCCAGAACTTGATGCTAACAAATTACAAAGTTGAACTTTCTGAACTTGCTGAGCTACCATAAACCACAACTTCTGTAAGAATGCAAAGCCACCCAACCCACACAACAGTCGAGCGTTCCATCTCATTTCAACAAAAAAACACTCTTCGTTGGCATAGCCGAAATCAGCTCACCCTAACTTAGACAAACCCGTGCACACTACACCCTCCTGAACAATATATTCAGTGGGATCGCAGTTTCCCCATGTATATTAATCAACTATAATGCGATTTTCATCATGCATGATCACGAACAGGGAAGCAATTAACATTCTCTAAGTGAAGTTCCTCTCAGAAAATTAATCAATACGCTAGTGACTACAAACTAGCGAATTAACTCACATAAACTCTTGAAAATCCGTACTGTCAATAACCTAAATACTACTAGTAGGGCATTTTAAGCTGAAAAAACTAATAGCTATATAACTACTTACTGCAATTAGGCAGCTTATCATTAGCATTCTCACAAATCATAGCTTGTCCATGCTCTGAGGCATCTGATCAATCCCCTTTCTTGCTGCAAGTACCAACAATATAATTAAATCAGTTACAAAGAACAGGTAAAGCTCATCAAAGTTACAATATGAGAAAATAATAAACATGCTTCATCCCAGGCCAGACGGGGGAGGAGGAGGTTGGCAGCGTCGGCGTTGGAGTCGGGGATCAAACCCTAGATCGCCGCAGCGCAGACGGGGGAGGAGGAGGCAAGCCAGAGAGAGACGAGGGCGTCGGGAGGAGGACGGGGGGCGGTGGGCGGCCGCGAGGAGGACGGGTTCGGTGGGGCGGCCGGGCGGCAGCCGGCAGGGAGGAGGATGTGGGAGGCGGCTGACCGAGAGGAGGACGGGGGGTGGTGGACGGCCGCGAGGAGGAGGAGGCGGATCTGGGGGTGGAGGAGGAGGCCGGCGGCCGGGTGGGGGGCGAAGGAGGCCCGCGGCCGGGTGGGGGGCGGAGGAGGCGAATGGAAGAGGAGGAGGCGGATCTGGGGGCGGACTGGCGGAGGAGGAGGCCAGCGACCGGGTGGGGGTGGAGGAGGAGGCCGGCGGCCGGGTGGGGGCGGAGGAGGAGGCCGGCGCCGGGTGGAGGCGGAGGCCGGCGGCCGGGTGAGGCGGATGGAGGAGGAGGAGGCGGGCCGTGCGAGCGGGAGTGCCAGAGGGGGGCGGATGTCGCGGAGAGTTATCGCGGGGGGGGGGGGGGGGGGCGGAGGAGGAGGCCGGCGCCGGGTGGAGGGGCGGAGGAGGCCCGCGGCCGGGTGGGGGGCGGAGGAGGCGAATGGAAGAGGAGGAGGCGGATCTGGGGGCGGACTGGCGGAGGAGGAGGCCAGCGGCCGGGTGGGGGCGGAGGAGGAGGCCGGCGGCCGGGTGGGGGCGGAGGAGGAGGCCGGCGCCGGGTGGAGGCGGAGGCCGGCGGCCGGGTGAGGCGGATGGAGGAGGAGGAGGCGGGCCGTGCGAGCGGGAGTGCCAGAGGGGGGCGGAAGTCGCGGAGAGTTATCGCGGCGGGGGGGGGGGGGGGGCGGAGGCGGAGGCCGGCGGCCGGGGGGAGACGGAGGCGGAGGCCGGCGGCGGGGTGAGGCGGATGGAGGAGGAGGAGGAGGCGGGCTGTGCGAGCGGGAGTGCCAGAGGGGGGCGGAGTCGCGGAGGGGGACCGGGGGTGATATACTCAGTTTATTATTTCTAGATGGCCCACATGTCAGTTTGTTTCACAATGGCCCCATTCGCCCTAACTTTTTTTTGACAATACTTTTTTCGTCATCCAATAAATCGTCACGAATAATAATTTTTTTGATGACGAATATAAACAATCATCATGGTTTTCTGTATATTCTGTGACAAATATTTGTTTTCGTCACAAAACTAGGCGTCAAAGGTACTGTCCCTCATATTAATGACGAAATCACTTGAATCGTCACGGAATGATAGCTAATCTATGACATTTTCGTTTCTCATCATAACTATATTCGTCACTGATACTCAAATTTCTTGTAGTGGAAGCGGAGAGGAGAGGAAGAAGCAACAGTAGGTTTTTTTGTATCTGCGATGTTGTATGTGACTGTTAGTGTTAGTAGAAAGCTCATCTGAGATCCGGGAGGAGGAGCGCTGCAAGAACGAGCAAACCCTGCGTATACAACGCGAAACGAAAGCTCATCTCGAGACGTGCACGTGTAGGGAGCAGGAGGCTCACGAGAGGTAGCGCGAGAGAAAGAGGAAAATGGCGACCAAGGCAAAAGAGGCCACCGAGGAGTTCAACGCCGAGCTAGCAAGGAAGAGAAAATAGCCCTGGTCCACACAATAGGTCGTATGAGCAGTTGGGTGGGTTAGTCGCACATGATGCTATATGTTATGCATGTAATCAAAAAATACACGGCATATTACTCCCAACTGTATTATGAAGTCTATTTAAATTCAGATAAGCTTATTTCGTCATCTTTTCGCATTCAATTATTCACATAGCACGTCTTCCAACAATATTAACATACTAGTTTTCCTCCGTATATGACTTCCCAGTAACATCACAACATCACTTACCATCATACTTATCGATCGTTCTAAGGTTAGTCGTTCTTAAAAAAAATTTCACAAATCTTTTATATGCACCTACAACATACTACGACCATAAACTTTTATTACAAATCCAGCAGATTATCTTCCAGCTATAATCTACAAAATTCACAAAATCTAAAAAATTCATCGGGGCAGTTTGCAGTCGCCCTCTGGGTGGGCCACTCTCAAATGCAATTGCCCCTCCGTTGGGCGACTGGATCTAATCACCCAATAGTCCAGCGACTGGAACTCTGTCACATGGCCATTGGGCGATTGGCTCCAATCGCCCCCCCTTTGGGCACCTGGAGCCTATTTGTGTAAAAAATATTGCCGTGTGTATATTTCTGTTATTTCAAATTTAAAATAGATTATTCCTAAAAAATTCTATTTTGTTACTCTCAATGGGGAAAACGAATCTAAACTTGAAGTTTTATATATATTAGTAGAGTAATTTTAATAGTACATCTACAATTTTTCATGCATGCATCCATGCATGCGTCCGCGAGTGCAATTCATGAGGCAAAACTTGACATCCATGCATATGCACATCAGCACATTTTTATTTTCATTGCTTTCGATCCACGCAGTTGCAGTAGCCCACGGTGTAGATATTGCCTCTGGGAGTTATCCTCCAGTACACTCAAAGCATAAACAGGATCATGATGCCAGCACAGCTGCCAAGAAAAACCCTGTTGGTAAGTATGGTAAGCTGCATTACTAAAGGATGTCTGCTGGCTTACTACATATTGGTTACAGATTAAAGTACTCAGTTAGAGATGGCATCAAATTGACATGATAAAAATGTAGGGAATCAATTTTATGTTGTTTGTCTCGTGTTTGTTAATCCTTTCCTTTTTTTCTTTTAAGAGTGAGAGAGGTTCACCCCATTCCTAGTAGGGCAGCACGATTAGAGCATCTCCAGCATGAGCCCTCAAATCAAGACCCATATTTTTAATTTGAGGGCTCTCCTAATATTTGAAAGCTTGATTTTTTTGCATCTACTCCAGCAGCAGCTTTCAAATCAGGGCTCTCAAATTCATCCTAATAGACACTGCCATGTGGGACCCATTCATCATCCTAAACCAAAATTTGAGAGCTGAGGACAAAAACACAGATCCAGCAGGGTCCCTACTCAGGCCCTCAAAAGTAGGGGCCTCCTCCAGGGTCCCCAGGAATGAGGGCTTGATGGGTGAATTTGAGGGCCCCCTACTTTTGAGGGCCTGAGTAGGGACCCTGCTGGACCTGTGTTTTTGTCCTCAGCCCTCAAATTTTAGTTTAGGGGCTTGTTTGAGGGCCCTGCTGGAGTTGCTCTTATGACAATGACATGGCAGTACCACCGTGGTAAATGTCATGCCGGCACCATTTAATCGCCGGTGGCCATGCGTGGAAGCTTCTAGCCATCTTCGCATGGATGGATGCCCCTGAAGTGAAATTATTACTTGCAGCTTCTGGTTTCCTAGTTTCCTAATTCTGCAGCCACCTGTATCCCTCTAATCTTTGGTTCTGTCTAGCACAGAAACCAAAATCGAGGGACGGTGATGGGGATTGGGATGGGTTGGAGATGGATTGTCAAATTGAGAGAAGGTGATCGGGATCAGGATGGTTTAGATATGGAGGATCAAATCGACACAAGGAGTTGGGGATCAGGTGTCTGTTCGTGAGAAGGAGATGGGGATTTAGATGTGTTTGGGATATATAGATGAGGACTTGGGAATTATAATAGAGATGTACCTGGGGTCTTGGTACAAAATTTTGTCCCACTCACAGCCATTTGGTCAAGGCCATGTGATTCATTCCGAGGTCACATCCGTGGTGTTGACCCACTTAATTCAAATTAGTGATTTAGATATGTAAATTTCGATATCAATGATCTAGATGAACCATTCAAACAAATTTAGTGACTTATAGAGTAATTTACTCTTGTTTCTAATTCGTCTTAAAATTTGTATGCAGTGCTGCAGTGTAGAACTTGACTGTATTTGTAAATACAAATGATATATATAATAGCCTATCAATTTGTGTAATTAATACCAAATTGTTGATTTCTAATTAGACGATAGAGATTCTCGAAGGATCGATATGACATCTGAACAGAACTGGTAAGTGTATATACCCGTTAACACAAGTCTTTGATCTTAATTAGTTGTAACCCTTGCTAGCTTTAGTTAACGTGATGTACACGATTAGAAAAACAATCGAGGATGCATAGCAGGGACGAATGTTACGTAGTGAGCATATATTTGTTAATTAGGACTTCGCTAGGGGTTTGCTCTACTCATGATCATAACCATTAACTTCAGTAGTTCTTCATTTTTGTGAATGCAATAGCGAAGTGTCCAGAGCTTGGAGCAGGGCATACTCTTAAAAATACACAGCCTGGTCGTGATCAACATGCACGCAAGGTTGCTCCCGCACAGCGCGCCATTGGTAAGTAGATCAAACACAATTTTATGTGTCATATGCATAATATAAATTGACTGGAACTGCCTTCTGCTTTTGCAAATCGATGCAATTTAACATGTGACAACCTGATTTGCATGCTAGTCACCGTTGATGTACTGTTGTACTCACTCAATATATCTGCGCGCATCTATGTTGTAAATAATCTTGTTTAGAAGTTGCGTACAAAATTTGGTTGTAATCGAAGTCGTATCAGAGTCGAAGTAGAAGTCGTATCGGAGTCGGAGTCAAAATTGTAATCGTAGTCGAACCCGTGTTAAAGTCGTAGAACCGGGTATAAAAGAGGGGTAGTCATGTAACCAAGGATGTACCAAGCAATTGAGAAAATACCAAAAACAGGAGAAACGCAATCCCGGTGTTTTGGCTTCTCTTGAGCAATCTCATAGACGTGATCGTAGAGGCTTACGATCACGATGATGAAGAACAGAACGTGGTCGTAAAGGGCTACCGACCACGTTGAAGGAGTTCGACCACGCAGAGAAGGCTACGACCACGGTCAGGGTGGTCGTAAGGAGCAGCGACTTCATCGGGGAGGTCTGAACGTGGTCAGAACGAAGTTCGACCACGGTGAACAGTGATCACCAGCATCACTGCGTGATCGTAAAGGGTTTCGATCATGGTATTTCCAAGCGGCTGGAGGAAGACAGCGCAGCGATATAGCAGTCGTAAACTGCTACAGTGAAATTATGACCACGACGCAAAGCGATCGGTGGTGAGTTTGAGTGGTCGTACGGCATCGTAAGTGGTCGAAATCGGTCGTATACGACTCTAACCGGTCGTAAAAGATCCTGGGAGGTCGTAAGACTTTCCAACAATCTAAACTAAGAGACCTGCATTATGTGTTCCCAACAAGAAGAAGGAAATAGAACTTACCATGAATGTGTGCATGAAATTTTATCCGCTTTTATGTCAATTATACATCGGTTATGCCTTCCTAATTATAGGTGCAGCGATCATATACTGATTAGTGACTCCGCGAAATATCTAATTATAGGTGCAACGATCGGTGGACAAAATCAAAACAACCCGGGGAATATGCGCTGGCACCCTGAACATCAGAGCCCTATAGAATCTGCAAATGCTTCTCACCAGGGTATAAACTCAAATCCTAACACTCTCCCTCTCTCTCCCTCTCTCTTCGTGTATGTGTGGTATGACTTTTCGAACAAATGGTTATCGAAGTTAATCTCTGTTATCTTAGTCAACCTCAACCAGAGGTACAACGAAAATTTTGGGTTTTTTTTTTCTGCATGCAGCGCACACTGGTGCATCGATCGGTGGTAGTAGGCTTCATTCTCAGACCCCACGTGGTCATGTTGGTAAGTAGATATAGCAAAATCCGGATCTAGTGGCTCTTCTAAAACTTATGTGAAAGGCAGATGGAGTCCCTGCCTACGATTTATTTGTGGCTTACAAGCCAAAAATTAACATAGAACTCAATAGCACATTTTAAATTTGTAGGCCATGTTTTGAACTAAATCCAAGGATTTGCATCAAAATTCCCTCTATCCAAATAGGCCCTTAGATATATTTGACTTATTTTTTGTGAAGCAGGTGCTTTATACTGTGATTTCTTAGATGCATAATTTAGTTTGTTCCAAAATATAATGGTTTGCATTGGCATCGCCATTCCATTTTGCATGTCTCTAAGAACTCTCGGTCGCTTCCTCGTCATCAGCAAGCTTGGCCATGCCCGAGGCACGCCTCCCCTATTTCCTCTCTCTGGCAAGTGGGCCCTGCCAAGAATATTATATTAGTGCTAAATAACCTTGGTTAAATTAATGAGAAACTGACATATGGGCCCAAGTAGATTAATTAGTTGGATTTCTATTTTAAACTGGTTTTAAGATCTATGTCACTGACATGTGCATCCTGCATGTCAGTCATCTTAGAAAATTAATAAAATTCCAACTGGTAGGCCCCACCTATCAGCCTAATGATGCAATAAATCAAGTGTTTCCTTTAAAAAGTAAAATGAAATTCCATAGACAATGTTCTCCTCTTATTTTTAGCATTTTGCAGACCCAACATAATTCAAATGCTTACAACTTTTGTATATGAACTCCAAATTAAATGAAACTTGTTCTTAAATTTTCATAAAATCATGCTCTTTCATAATATAGAAACAAAGATTTGAATTTTCCCACTGTACAAATTTATTTCTCTTTTATTTGTGTTACTTGTCTTTTACCGATTAGACACCGACGTTCTAGAAGAGGCAGAGCAAGAACAAAAGTGCAACGTGCAAGCCAAGTACCTCTTTGACCTTGTTTATCCAATATTTCACTTTTATGTATGTTGTTCTCAAAACTATTATGCATGCACATAATTTTGGTACAAATCACTATATTGATAATGTTGGTTGTTATATCCAATTGTTGCATTGATCCTACATTGGTAAGTTGTTATCCTTGCTGTTGTGATCTTGGCATTATTATCCACTATTGGTAAAATTGTTGAACTAGTAGATTAAACAAAGAAGTTGATGCTCAGCCATGCTTATCGATACCAGTTGTGCAAGGTTAGTAAAATTATGAAAAATTACCAAATTATGGGAAACACTTGTGTATTGGTATGGAGGTGATAGCTCTGATATTATGGTTAACAAATAAAATAGAAAACATATTTTAGACTTTGGCGAGTGGTTGTAGAGACTGGTGTGGTTAGCACGAGACATTATGATTGTCTCATCCAGGTTGCGAAGGACCGAGTCTATGGTTAGTTAGATCCAAGATACAATGTACAATCACATGTGCCTTGTGTGAATGCCTTAGCATAATAAGTTACCATATTCTAACAACTCAACCGCAGGTGGTAGATTGTAGGTCATTTGGGCTTGTGCGGGCATGGAGGGTATCCATGTTTAGAGGAACTTTACCGGGTAGGTAAGGTTTACCAATACATTGTTTGAGTCTTGGAATGTTGGACTCCTCGTCCTGAGAAGGTATCATAGTGCAGTGGTTGTTAGGACCAGTAATGAAAAAGTTTCATTATGAACTCTCAAATCGGGTACTGATGGTATCGCGTGACATGTATAATATGGTGGGATGTTTATATTGTGTGGGTAAAGTGTACAACCTCTATAGAATGTAAAACTATTCGAATAGCAATATCCTCAGTCGTGGACAACTTGGTGAATCCTCTACCATAGTAGTTTTTTGTTTGGTAAATTTGTTTGGGTGATGTATGGATATGGTTCCATGCACAGTTCATCCTAGCAAAAGGGTTTGCTGTTGTTTATCATTTTGGGGCAGTACTTTAGTATTATTTAATTATAAATGTCATACTCTTATCAAATCTGGTTGTAATTTATTATTCATTATTGAAAATAAAATTAGGTTTTTACAAATTAAACTAGATTAGAAAACTACCTTTGTCTCCACTTACATATTATATAACTTTGCTATAAAGTCTTGCTGAGTATGATTTTATACTCACGTTTGCTCATTGAACATATTCAGAGGATACAAAAGAAGGTATGTCTTGCGATGAGGACAACAGTTACTAGGGACTTACCCTAATCAGCTACCTGTGGATGGGTTGAACTCGCTGGTTTTTTGTACCTCTTTTACCTTCATTTCTGCTGAATCGTTTATGTTGTATGTTCTATTTGGCCGGTTGGGCCATGTGTTGTAAACCTTGCTATATGGACTTATGTTTGGTTGTTACCTATATGTACTACCTTTCTTAAATTTATCATGTATGGATGTGGTATAAATGTTGTTGTATATGTGTGCCAGCCACAGATCATCGGACTAGTACGGTAAACACGTGTGGATCTAGAATGCAAATTTTGGGCCCTAGCATTTCTCAAATCATAAACATTCATAATCAGCAAAAATATTTGAATTTGTTGTCTGTTTGAAGTTATTTGTATTTATGGAATTTTCTCATTACATACCGACACACCGGAAACTTTTGAAGTTTGTCCAAAAGAAGAAGCAAGTGTTCAATAGCAAGGCAAGCAAACTATCTTGATCATGTTGCTTCTTTGTTTTCAGATGCTATATTGTTTTTATTACAAGTATTTTTGCATGTTTACTTTGAGTAAATTGCCCAATTTATGCTTAGAAAATTAGTTATATCCTATGTTACAATGAGATACTCCTTGGACTAGAATATCACTAGCCATTGTCACCATAGGAATATTTACCCACTAGTTTAGGATATATTTTGGTGGGATTTAGTGTTTTGTTAGCAAATACTTAGCTATGCTCAATGCAAACGTTATAGAAATTGATAAGAAAATGTCTAGAGCAATTATGTAAACACTTGGCACCACTACAAAAGAGGTTATACTGGACGGCTATATCACAGATGGTTCATATGGAACTATCTTTGCTTAAACTATCACAGACGGTTTGTTCTAGTAATCGTTTGTGATACATTCACAGACGGTTCTTAACACGAACCGTTTGTGATCATTGAGACATCACAGATGATCTGGTAATGAACTAAAGAAGCTGCTGATCAGACGAGAGCGATCAAATTCAAGGCAAATTTATTACAAAAGTCTTAAAAAAAGTGATTCCCAGATCCTAATCTTCTGGGCTTCATATGCTTCTTCTTCAACTTTTGGAGTTGGAGGATCAGCCGCTGAATTCTCAAATGCTAATGAAGATTATCATTAGCATGGTCCATAATCTCAAAGAGGATGCCATGATAAGCTTCCTCAGAATCGGCCGATTCTGCTTGATCGGCAAGGTTATCCATGTGTCTCTCCACTGCCGCAAGAGCTTCCTCTGCTTTGTTCACATCGCAGAGAAGAACGAGGCTGAGGGTTGTTTCCCTTTCCTGAGTGGCAATGAGACACCTCCGTCGATGGCGGATGATGAGGTCTAGCTGACGGATGGAAGCGAGTCGAGGAAGGAGAGCAGGGCGTGAGCGGAGGAGCTGCTCCAGACATAAATTGCTGGTTGCGTGTGAAACGTTGCGACCGACCACCTCATGATGGATAGATGAGAGGAAGGAGATCAAAAGATTATTAGATGTCATTATGGAGAAATCTGGTGAAGAATATGATCAAGGAGAGGATCTTACAGTGCAGAAGAGCTAGATTAGGGCACACATTTTAAATGGTTATCACAAACGGTTCGTATTCCAAACCATCTCTGATTTAATATCACAGACAGTTCGTATTCCAAACCGTCTCTGATATGTGCATTATCACAGATGGTTCGTATAACAAACCGTCTCTAATATTCATTATCATAGACGGTTTGTATAACAAACCGTCACAGATAATGACACGTCACCAATCCGTGCCGTATACCCCAGGATTTCGATCTCACCCGTCCATTCTCTCCGCATCGAATGGCAGGCACCAGTTCCTCCCACTGCTCGGCCCTTATTAATAACTCCCTATCTACCTTCCCACCGCTCGGCCTTTTACTGCCCATCTACTAGCTAGCTTCCTGCATTCTCCCCTCCGCGTGAGTTCATCCATTAGCTAGCTTCCTACATCCTCCCCTCCGCTGTGAGCTAGCGCCTCCGTCGTGGCACCATGGTAGGCTGGGCAACACACTCTTATCGTAAGTGTGTCTTGTTCAGCCTCACCGGCGTGCCACGAAGGGTTCATTTGCTTGTTGTCCTGTAATAGAATGCTGTGCTTGCTTCTGTATTTGCTTGTTCCTCGACAACGCCGACTACTGCCGTGAGCTAGCGCCTCCGTTGTGGCACCACGGTAGGCTGGACAACACACTCTTGTTGTAGGTGTTGTAAGTGTCTTGTTCAGCCTCACCGTCGTGCCACGAAGGGTTCGTTAGCTTGTTATCCTATAATAGAATGTTGTGCTTGCCTCTGTATTTGCTTGTTCCTTGACGACGCTGACTACTGCCGTCCGCTAGCACCTCTGTTGTGGCACCACGGTAGGCTGGACAACACATTCTTGTCGTAAGTGTGTCTTGTTCAGCCTCACCGTCATGCCACGAAGGGTTCGTTAGCTTGTTATCCTGTAATAGAATGTGTTGTTGTGCTTGCCTCTATATTTGCTTGTTTTCAAAGGGCATGGGTAACATTATTTCTTGAGGCTAGCCAAAAAACAGAAAAAAATTGAAGGTATGGAGTGAACTTTCACAGACGGTTTGTGGTATAAACCGTCTATGAAGGACTATCATATACGGTTCTATATACCAACCGTCTATGATACTCGCCAATCACAGACAGTTGGTAACTAGAACCGTCTGTGATGTGTGGATATCACAAACGGTTTTTTGTTCGAGCTGTCTATAATAGTTTTCTTCGCAGACAGTTCTAGTTACAAACAATCTGTATTGTCTTTATCATAGACGGCCCACAAACCGTCTGTGATAACCTTTGATTATCACTGACACATAAATACAGATGGTTTGGAAAACTGTCTGTGATGAGTGTTCCGGACCGTCTGTGATGGCCCATTTTGTAGTAGTGTGGAAAACTTTATGGCACATTTTCGACAGAGTAGTATCTCTGAATAATATGATGCCAAAATTAAAATAAAAATAATTTAGACTTAGGTAAGTGCACTACTACAGAAAACAGTATTATAGACGGTTCAGAAACATCATCACATATAGTTTTCTGAACCGTCTGAATTTATGGTTTAGTGATAATCGAAGGTTATCACAGACGGTTTTCAAACCGTCTGTGGTGTAAATATCACAGACGGTTTATAACTAAAACCGTTTGTGATATTCTTTTCTACCCCTAAATCTATTTCTGTTTATTGGCTAGCCTCAGGAAATGCTAGCCATGCCCTCTGAAACAAGCAGATCAACATGTAGTACATACAATTCACATCTCAATTCATTTCACAAACATAAAACATCCAATTCACATCACACTTCATTTCACAAACATAAAACATCCATTTCGTAAATCAATTAATTGAAATAAAATAAAATATCCATTAACAAATACACAATTACAAAAAATCTACATTGCATTTGCACTTAGATGGTAACATTGCAGTTTTTATTGCTCTATCACTCCGGAATCGAGGTTCGCGAAAGAAACAGATCCATAATAAACGAACTTGTCAGGCTGCACAAGTAATACTTAGATGGTGCATGATTGGCATCCAAGCATTGCTTGTGCAGCCGACAAGTTTGTTTATTATGGACTGTTCCTTTCGCGAGACCTCGATTCCGCAGTGATAAGAGCAATAAAAAATCATTGTGCATTGTGGAACTCTCCATCTGAGTTTATGACGTTCACCACCAAAAAGTAAGAGCATTCTCCTCGAATTTGTTAAAGGTCGGGCTGTTTCAATGCAGTTGATGGGATGGACGCAGCTTGTCGATAGGAATATCAATGTGCATATATGTATAACCTGATAAGTATGAAGTAATTATGGGAAGATTGACAAACCTTAGAATTGGTGATCCTCGAGGAGTAGGTTCATATGGTAGGAAACGTAGAATCCACATGTGTTGCGCGGTGACTGCTTGTGGCACTGTAAAAAATGGAATGTGTTAATTCAAGAGGCATTACTACCAACTATTGCATAGGATTAATTAATGTGTAATAGCGAATACCTTAAATTTTTGAACATGTGTCAGGCCTTTGGCCCCTTGCGTCGAGACACCTACCTTTACAACGTACATCGCGAACGCCCTACGTGATTCGAAAATGTTGACCTTAATCATTCGGAAGCAAAGAAAGAGTACAATATAGGTATGTATGGAGAAAATGTACTTACCTATCGATTACTTAGCTGACAACTGTGTAGTCCTTTTTATTCTTACTTAGGGAATCAAGGTATATTGTCTTGTTCCATTTTGGTACAATTACTATTAAAATTCAATGATACTCCTGATTGTAGGGCATAAGCACATATTCCTTATTGCGGTAAGCCACCAGTGCTGCTGCAATGTACCTTTCAACGAAGGGTGTATCCTCATCGATGGTATGCTTGGCGACCACGTGTGGGTCCAAGAAACCAATCAATGATTTGGATAATCTAGCTCTAGTCACCATGTGTCTATATATATACACACGAAAGCAACAAATTATATATGACATTTATCGGTATGACATGAACGGAGACTGTGATTGTATACACTTACAGCGTCCATCATCGAATGAGTGAGGCGTCGAGAGTGTTGAGGGTGAAAAGATCAGATAAATCTTCAAATGTCACCACGAAGACACAATCTTGCATATTATGCTATAAATGCTCCGGCTGGAATTTGACAGTGATACCTGAGTGTCGTTCTCCCTATGGCTTATTGGACTGTTCCATATACCACTTGTGTAATTGCTGGCAACTAATTGGTAGGGTTTGGAGTCGCCTAGCGGCTCGCCAAGCACGAATTTGCAGTCCAATGGCAGGTACGGGATATCATCATCAGTCTTCTTTGCTTTGCCCTTGCTGCCCTTGCTGCCTCGACTGTAGGTCGACTGTACAGGTAGCACCGGTGGAAGTTGCTGCAGCGAGAATAGCGCCCGTGAACATGACACCGGTGCAGGTAGCAGTGGTGCAGATGGCACCAGTGCATGTAGCTGATCTGGATTAGATTGCCCGCCTTGTGGAGATGACACCAGTGCATGTAGCTGATCTGGTTCAGATTGCCCTTGTGGACCTGCCACCGGTGAAGAAGCCTCCAGGAAGATATTGCTTTTGGGCCACTGGATGAAGGTTCCAATGGCTTGCCCTAGAGTCACAAGCTCATCGTTGGGGGCTTCGGTAGCGGGACGACCTCGAAATTAGCGTGTACACCATCCACTGATACTTTTTTGAAGCCTACCGCTAAAGCTTGACGGTGCACCATGACCCCTTGAGTAGACGATATGCCAGGCCCCAAGCAGCGCACAAGGCAACGGAGGCATATCTCACTTGGAGCTTGCACTTCGTAGGCTACTACATAACGATACAAAATTAGCTACTCCAATTAATAGGCCTATCAACGGATCGAGCATTCCAAAGATAATAATTATTACCAGGATGTCGTCCACAGAAAATTTGGCCTCGTTCTCCGTTGTAGGATTGGACGTGCAACTACTCGGACGGTTGGGCAGGCTATCTAGCACAGGAGCGGCGGCGGTGGCCTACTGATTTTCTATAAATCTCCGCATCTCATCTCTAACATAATCAGCAAGCTCCTCTCTAAGAGATGCCTTGATCTCTTCTCGTAGCCGTGCCACGCTCGGCTTTGGTTCTCTTCCTACTCCGATACAATTCAGAGTCATCTTGGAAACCATGTTTCCAAGGAACGTAAAGCCCAAGGCCTCTCGTACGACCCGGGTGCTCCTTGTTTCCCACGGCCGCGGAGAGTATATCTTTCTAACTTGTTCCCTGGAATGATCCCTGGGAAGATTCAACACTCAGCGCTTCCTACAAGAGCATGACATGTCATTTCACTTCCTACGAAGTTGTAGAGTAATTACAAGCTACGTAATTTGATCGATATCTTACTAGGCGCTGGGACTCTTGCTGGTCTGCAGGGTTTCGAAAGGAGACATCCCTCGATGTCGTTGTAGATGACCTTGCTCTAATCCAATTTCGAGCACGGTCATCCGGGATATTGGCAAATGGCGGGGCGGTGTTCTGCAGGATTACCTGTTCGTCCTCCCTCCTCCACTGCGGGATTTTACCCACATATCCAACTGTGCCAAGTCTGTGGGGGTGTGTGTTTTTTGCCTGGAGGGCCTTGTGCGCCGCACTTGTACTTTTGAAATCTTCGGTCGTCTTCATCGCCTTGAACTCTTACCATTGTGGTTTCAGGAATGGGTATTTATGAAAGGGCGTTTCGTCCTTCTCCACTTAGTCCTTGACAAGCGTGCTCTTTAAGTTCTTCCATGCTTTGCACACCGCTAGCAAGGCTTGTCGTTGCATGCCGTCTTGGTGTTCTTCTGGGATCTCGAACGATGCCAAAATTTCTGTCAGCAGCTCACATTTCCGAGTCCCAAGCACGCTCTTCCACGAATCGAATGTGATCTCAATTCGTTCTCATGCAACTATTCTGATCATTCTTCGGAATGCGCATACTGCTTTGCGAGGAAGGAGAGGGGTCCTAGATCCATCGACCTCTGTGATGGTAAATCGGCCCTCAGGCTTTTTCGATAGCCCTCTTCCTTGGCGTTTTGATTTTGGAGCAGACTCATCCGGTGATGATGTTTTAGAATACGTGGATGACATGTTGGCCTTCTCATATATGAAAAGTAAGCACAATGTAGCATATACGTAAATAGTGTGGTATAATCACATACCACTACAAGAATCCTGTTAATTCATGATGGAAAATTTCTGTCACGGATCACCAAAAAACCGTCACAAAGCAGTATCTGTGATGGTTTCAGATATCATCATGGATTGAGCGTCACGGATTAACCTTCGTGACGGTTTTTCGAAAACCATCACAGACTAACGGAATCCATGACGGTCTTAGACCGTCACAGTAGAGCCCAAGGCCTAGTTAGCCCAACCTAAGCCCATTGTCTGTGACGGAAAATAACCGTCATGGATGAATTGCCACATCATCATGGATGCTTATGTGGATGATGACGTGGGTGATGACATCACCATCCCAGCCCATTTATTAACAGGCCAAAATCAAAGATGGGCCATTTTTTAGCCTGTTTTCAGCCCATTTTCAATCTGTTTTTAGCCTATTTTCAAACTGTTTTCAGCCCAATTTTCAGTTTATTTTTTCAGCCCATTATTATAGCACATACAACACACAGCCCATTATTATAGCACATACAACATACAGCACATTATTATAGCACATACAACAAACATACAGCCCATATAGACAAACAGCTCATTTTCAATTCACATAATAACTCAATCCAGCAGCATATCAAATACAAAATCTCTGGTTTATATAACATCAGATCACATAAGATGAGATACAAAGTTTCATCAAGCACCACATCAAACTTGCAATCCACCATGGCACGTAAGCTAACAACAAAATTCAGGTTCCCAAAATTGCATGCAGTTGCAGCAGCATTAGGCATGAAGTTGCAACAGCAGAGTTGCAACAGCAGAATGTATCAAGTTTCAGCAGCGGAATGTATCAAGTTACAGCAGCAGAATGCATCAAAGTTGCAACAGCAGAATGCATCAAGTTTAAGTAGCAAAAGTTATAGCACCATGTATGTCTTAACTTGGTTGAACTTGACTTAGCACACGATCAAGTTTTGCTTCCATCTCAGATTGAGTCTTCTTCATCTCCTCTCGGTCCATAATCCTTGCCTGCTCAGATTCTTGCACTTTCTTTGACAAATCAGCCACTTGTACACGGAGCTCAGCATTTGCCCTCTTCTCTGCTTCCAGTTCGGCCTCAGTGTTCCGCTCACTGGATCTAGGCCGTGCATTCTGGATCCCCACATTTTGCAAGAACTGATTCTTCTTGGTGTTCTCCGCAAGTACATCACCAACAACCTGAGCCGCAGACTTGAGTTCTTCACCTTCTGTTGTTGTAGACAGCTTGTTTTCCATTTGAGTCTAGCAAGCAAGTAGCAAACATGGTTGATGATGATGAGAGAATTAAAAATAAGCATTACAAAGAGCAAAGTTTGAAAGTTGTCTTACAATAGCCTCCTGTACAGCAGGGTTGTAGCATTTTTTTTTCTTGCTGTAGTGGCACTCCTTGAACAAATCAAATGCATCAGGTTCTTCATCATTGTATTTGTCTCCCTGAAAACAACATTTATATGCAGTAAGAAATTGACATTATTTGAAGGAACACCATGCGAACAATAGTTTCTGCATCAAGTACACCTGCAGCTACTGTTCAACTAAAAAGAAAATAAGTAGCAGCAGATGATATATTTGATTATTTGTGCAGGAAATGTTGAGTTACAGCAGCTACTGTTCAACTGAAAAGGAAATAAGTAGCATCAGCTCACTACACCAATATCATGTATTCTTTGAAAAGCACTCCAGATTATATCAATTAAGTGCACAACTGATTTCAGGCTATTTGTTTTATGCAGCAATAATTTCTAGTCCACAACACTTGATAGCTGCAAAAATTTGAAGAAAGAACATGTACAATAACACAGATTTGTCATTTATATATGTGCAGTAAGAATGAATATAGTAATGCTGTACACTAACACAGATTTAGCATTTATCTTGGTCTAATTAAGCTAGGTTTACTGATTAGAAACCCTGACATATGAACTAAGTTGGTATGAACCTGAGAGCTAATTTGATTGCTTATGGTGGATCTTCTTATGTGCAGCCTAACATAATGAATTCAGTTTGGTCAAATCTACATTTTCCTTTTATATGAAGCAATGCATAGCCAAATAGAACTTGACAGCATGAACCATGTAGGCAGAAAATGAAGAAAAAGATGCATTATTATGTTAGCATGTTCACTGAACATGTTGAGCTGATGTCAAGTTCACTGATCTACATTTTCACTGAACACACCGTACTGCCTATAGGAGATCACGGGCTATCAAATGAACTACAAATGGACTAGAAATTATTAACACATGATGATGATGAGAACCCTCCGCCTGTAGTGGAAACAGCTGTTAGATCGTGATGTTGAAATTCTAAAGGCAAAGGCTAATATTTCAAAAATTCAGTCTGTAAGTATATATTAGTTATCTGTTTATTTGTTCTGTTGTATTCCTGAATTTAATGGTCCCTCTGTGCAACACTGTAATGCTTAATTGTTCTTTTGTTCAACCTGTTATTCTTTGGCCTTGAACATTTTCACTAGTTCTACTATGTGTGTTTCAATTTCAAGTAATTTGCACATCCCTTTGATTTAAGAATTATGAGTGTTGAATATCTATAGGCATAATGCAGGTCTGTCACTCTGTCAGCCAAATACCTTGCCCTTTTGAGTTTTAATGTTCGTCTTTTCCTCTGGAGTTGGGAGTTGGAACAGGATAAAACCATGGTGTTAAGCTATTACACATTGATAATGATTGTTGTACAAGTTTGATACGATGCCAAGAATAATTAGAATTTTGAGAATTTTCTATAACTATTTTCAGGTGTTGATAAAATAGTTGGTTATGCTTTGGGTCATCAATTTAAGCATTGTATGATGTCAACTCCTGGAAAGGATGTTTTACTTGCACTCAGTTTGCGTATGTGTCGACACGAAGATGTGAAAGATCATCAACATGATGGTCCAGCATGACAGAATATAGGTGTAAGAGCTATAGAAGATCACGGGCTATCAAATGAACTACAAATGGACATGGCTCACTTACCAAATTTTCAACATGAACCATGTAGGCACGGGAGCCAGTTGTTTGATGGTACTTAACATTGCCTCGGTTGTCTTTGTTCTTTTGACATGTCTCCTACATCAAAGACAAAATACATGTAAGGTAGGTGACAAATTAGCATGTACAAGGCAACAATCTGGTTTTTAGGAGGAAACATACCATCTTTTGGGGACTCTTCCATGATTCCAAAAGTTCAATCCACTGTTCATTAGTCATGCATTTGAGAGGAGAAGTTTTCGTAACCAAATGTAGTGGAAAAGGATCAAAATATTCTTGCTTCAGCCTGTATCTTTGTTGGCGAACTGCAGACTTCATCATCTCAAGACA
This sequence comes from Dendrocalamus latiflorus, assembly GCA_017311315.1. Classification (NCBI taxonomy): domain Eukaryota; kingdom Viridiplantae; phylum Streptophyta; class Magnoliopsida; order Poales; family Poaceae; genus Dendrocalamus; species Dendrocalamus latiflorus. The sequence continues at coordinate 24,623,367 of CM029658.1, forward strand.
AGCCTTTTTAATTGTCTCATCCTCTGTGTCTATGTCAAACTTTGACTAATCGAATGGAAGAACATGTATAAAAAAGAATACCAATTCAGTAATTTATTATGGCATAAAACAGTTTACAAACAATGGTTCTTATATTGAGACTTAATGTGGGAAGGACTGGAGAATGTACTTACCTTTAGTTTTCCCAGGAACAAAGTACTGAACGCAGGTTTTTTCTTGTATTCCTTCCAGTGCGTGAGTATAGGCACATGGTTCCTAACTATGATGTTGCATTCAGTTGCAAACTTTGCAGCAACAAGAGGAACCACTGGCCTTATATTCCCTTCAGTTATGACAACTTGCAGCCTGCCGCGCCGAGCTCGGTTTAACCTTTGGAGACCATGTCCCATATTAACTCCCCGGTCCCTATGTCTCATATTATCTCCCAGGTCCCTTCTCTCCTCTCCCCCTGGTTGTAAATGTACATTGAAATTGCAATTAGTGAGGTGAAGCAAACATTGATCCAAGTTGATCATGAATTTAAAGCTTTGCACACAAACATTGATCCAGTGAGGCAATATGGAATATGGAAAACAAATGAACAAACTATCACCTTCGTTGGTAATCTGGTTGTGGTCACCATGTTGGGTAATGCCATCAGCTACGTCAGCCACAAGGGTGTTGTCATCATGCTGGGCGAAGCCATCTAAAAAAGGCAGCCCAGTAAGAATGCATTCATCATACAAACAGAACTAATAGAATGACAGTAAGAAATCATCACCTCCATTGTCCATATGGCTGTGCCGATTAGGCCAGGCAATGGCATCAGCCCCAGTGGTCATGTGAGTGTTGTCATCAAGTAGGGGAAAGCCATCATCTAAAAATAATGGCAGTAATTAAGGGTGAGTTCATCATGTAATCAAAGGTAATGGAATGAAACTAAGTAATGTGGCAGTAGAACTGGCCTTCAACAGCAGCTTGTGTATGGTCATCAAAGTTGCCAACGAGTTCTCTAGCGTGGCTCACATTAGCTTGCGATGGAGGTGGCACACAAATGTCACTTGGTGTCAGACTTGCATCTGGCTGGGCAATGCTTTTCTTTGACCTTGTAACTCTAGGAGATGTTGGCTCTGCAAAAACTCTGTTGCGAGACCGAAACTTGACTCCACCAGGATGCATGCTTAAAGTTTGGTTGTTAGTTTTCTTGCAAGTCTTCTCCTTAGAGCACTGCTAGAAATGAAAGCATGGATTACTCAACATAGTATCAGAGAATTATATTGAATTAGGAAGGAAACAACAAGTTAAGAATTGACAAGATGGAGGAATTAGCACCTTAGCATTCTCATCATCAATCAAATCTCCTTCACCGGTATCATCCTGTAAAGGATCGTACTCAGACTCAGAGTCTCCACTTTGATTCTTGTCAAAATGAATGGCAACTTTGTTTGCACACACTGGGTTGTAATCAGGAAGTCCAAGTTCCTTCAGCCTTGCACTGTTCCTCATGCATTCTTTCAGGCGCACCATTTCATATGGATTCAACGGCGGTTCTAAGATGGCAGAAAACATGACCAACATATAATAGTAGATAGTTCATGACAAAAATAGCACTCCTAAAAATACCTCACTACAATCAATAAATAATTAGTGTGAATACTAACTAGTACTTCAGTGAAGGTTCATGTAACAGTACTAAGTTGGTGGCAAGGTAAAATCACAGAACCCAAAATAGCACTCCTAAAAATACATCACTGCAATCATTAAATAATTAGTGTGAATACTACTACTACTACTCTACTTATCTGTCTATCAGAGAGCGCAGAGTAATAACAAACAAATACAGTTAATAAACACAGAGAAAACCAAGTACTACGAGTAGTAATTGTGTGGTGCCAGGTAATTGTGTGGACCACCCAGCGCCGCAGCCCCAAATCGCCGGGAACCCTCCGCCTGTAGAGGCAACCAGTCACGGCCAACATGTCGCAGGTGAGCTCATTCGGCTGGGGTACCCCATCTGCCCCGCTCCGATTCAGTGGTAAGTTTGGACTGCTGTTCCTGTTCCTGCTCATTCCGCAGGTTTGTCATTTGTGTTATTCTTGAGTGATGTTTACTTCAAGGCCCTCTGCAAGTTTTAACTCCAAAAGGATGCTACAGGATGAATTGGAACTCTCGCAGTGGAAACAGCTGTTATATCGTGATGTTGAAATTCTAAAGGCAAAGGCTAATATTTCAAAAATTCAGTCTGTAAGTATATATTAGTTATCTGTTTATTGTGATTCAGTCAAAAATTCTAAAGGCAAAGGCTATGGGGTAATTATGTATTGCTCCATGACCCATTTATTGTGACCTCTGAAAATGGATGCCATGGTCTGGAATGTACTGATGTAGAGACAACAATATGTGTTAAAGATCGAATTCTTACAAACGAATGTGAGTACAGTCCTACTTTCTGTTCCTATACTGTATAATTTAGTCCTTGTAGCATCATTTATCTGCTATTTTTATTTTCAGGTGTTGATAAAATAGTTGGTTATGCTTTGGGTCATCAATTTAAGCATTGTATGATGTCAACTCCTGGAAAGGATGTTTTACTTGCACTTTCTGGTCAAAGGTTTCCTCTCAAACCTTGTACACTTCACAAAGTTGTGCAAGAAAGCTTGTTTTCTGGTTTAACTGATGATTATTTACTGAAAATTGCTATACTGCAGCCTTAAGCATGGAGTTGATTTGTTGGAAAGCATGCAAAATGACCCCAAATCTGATTGCTTAGCAGATGCTGGCGCCAAGCTGCATTGTTCTGATTGCTTGATTCATGTCCAGGAAAATGTGTATGCAGATGTAGGGCTGATGCAGAATGGACTAGATGATGTGAAGACTCAAGTTGCCTTGATGCAATCAGTTTGCGTATGTGTCGACACGAAGATGTGAAAGATCATCAACATAGGGCAGGCACTGCTATTTATCAATGCATTTCTTGTTGCCATTGTTGTACTGGGTGTGTTAGTGATGTCAGTTAAATGAGCCTGTAGATTGTGAAATGTATTGTTCTTTTGAGTTGTAATGACTTCTGAAATGATCCTGCTGATTGACAATGCAAGTGCATTTCATGAATCCTGTAATGACTCCTGTGATTGGCAATGGAACAGTGAAATGAGCCTATCTTTGTAATGACTTCTGAAATGAACCTATTGATTGACAATGCAAGTGCTAGTTGTGGCATGTCAAGAACTAGCTAGCTGTGAAAGTTTGGCATCCAATAGTGAACCAAAAACTTGGAAATTATCATTGGTCAGTTGGTCAGTTTGGTCAGTTTGGCATCCAATAGCTGTGAAATTATCATTGGTCAGCATGTCTGACTAACCATTGGTCAGTTTGGCACTGAACCAAAACAGAAATTATCATTGGCTAGCTGTGAAAGTTTGGCATCCAATAGCTGTGAAATTATCATTGGTCAGCATGTCTGACTAACCATTGGTCAATTTGGCACTGAACCAAAACAGAAATTATACAAATACTAGTGTCATTCCATAGTAGAACATGGTCTCAAATACAAACATGGTCTAAACTTCAAATTGGGTGTCCCTTACAACAGAATATTAAAACATAAAATTACAACAGATCCTTGCAACAGAACAGCTATTCTTCGTCACTGTCGACCTCAATTGTGGCATCTCCGTCTTCTTCGCTACAATACTCCATAAGTGTGTCGTCTTCTTCATCTTCATCACCAATGACATTCACTTCTTTGCTAGTTTCTTTCATCAACCGAGCAATTTCAGCAGCTTCAAAAACAGGGCCTTGTTCATCATCTCTGTTTAAAGGCTTATCATATGCAACGTCAGAAACTGCTTGTCACAGACCCTCCTCATCATAGCACTCGTCCTCTTGATATGCAGCAGCATTATATTGTACAACCTCAGTCTGACTTACATTGTAAAGATGCCTATGGTCAAATATCTGTACAACTTGCCAATTTTCCCCCAATCTTGTGTCTGGCAAATAGAAAACCTTCCTAGCATGAGTGGCCAAAATAAAACAATCATCCTTGTACCATAGACTTCCAACACTGATGCTTCTAAAAAAGCCATCATCTTTAAGTGCAGTCCTCTTCCCATCTAGTTTAAACCAGTCACACTTAAACAAAACTACGGACCTCTCCTCTAAGTTATAGTCCAATTGAATTATCTCTTTTATGTATCCAAAAAAATCAATTAACTGTCCGTTATGTGTAGCTTGTGACATTACTCCACTGTTCTGTGTCTTCTTGTTCTTGTCACGGTCAACATTGTTAAACCGCACACCATTCACTATGCACGAGGAGTATTTTCTAACTCTGAAATCAGGACCGCATGCCAAGGAAAAGAGATCATCATCTACCTCTTCTTGATTAGTATTCCGCAACTTTAAGATCTGCCACATGCATGCAACGCACATATATCAGAAAAATAGAAGTTAGCATATATGCAATATAGAAGTTGACAATGAACACTAACATGGTTCCTAAACCATGTCTGAAATCCTTGCCGAAGCATTCTTTCAATGTTAGGCACCCCTTGTCTCTCTAATTCATCTCTGAACATACTGTAGAAAAATATAAATTAGCATATGTGCAATACAAAGGTAGCATATAGATGTCTAGAAGTATATAGAACATACTTGACGTAATTCTCAACTTGAGTACAGTTGTTCAGCACAAACCACACCATTTGATCAATGCCATTTTCATCATATACAAATTCAGGTGCAGAAGTAAAATTAACTCCATGCCCAAAAACATCAACACCATAAGCTTCTTCATTGGAGAAACCTTTATTTCTTGGCTCTCGATTAAATCTTGTTTCAACATCGTCCATGTATTTAGAGCAAAATGTCAGACACTCATCAGCAATATATGCCTCGGCAATTGAACCTTCTGGTCGTGACCTATTCCTCACATATCGCTTCAAAGTATATAGCCGCCTTTCAATTGGGTACATCCACCCATATTGCACAGGACCCCGGAGCAATGCCTCATCAGGTAAATGTACAGCAAGGTGTATCATCACATCAAAGAAAGCCGGAGGGAAAATTTTCTCAAGCTTCACCAAAATTATAGGGATTTCTTTCTTCATTTCAACCAACACATCCTTGTTAAGAGTTCTGCTGCACAATTCCCTAAAAAACTTCCCTAACTCAGCTATTGCTTCATAAATATCCTTGTCCAAAAATCCTCTCATGGCAGCTGGCAAAATTCTTTGCAAGAGAATGTGACAATCATGTGTTTTTAGCCCTTGTACCGTTGTTCCCTCAGCATTTAAACATCTTGAGATGTTGGAAGCAAATCCATCTGGAAACTTGACCTCCCGTAAAAAATCACAAAAAGCCTTCTTCTGTTCAGTGGACAAGGTATATCTAGCATGAGGCATCTCACATGAATCTCCATCCTCTCTAAATTGCAGCTCCTTTTTAATTCCCAAATCTTTCAAATCAAGCCTAGCTTTAACTGTGTCTTTTGTCTTGCCCTTTATATTGAGAATTGTCCCAATTAGGTTCTCACATATATTTTTCTCAATGTGCATCACATCAAGATTATGTCTCACCTTCAACCTTTTCCAATATGGCAACTTCCAAAAACTAACCATCCGGCTCCAAATTTCCACATGACCCCCTTCAAAGTTGGAACGCTTTCTTTTCCCAGTTCCTTGTGGCTTCCCAAGTCTAACGTCTTTAACTCTCTCCAATTCAGCCAGTAGCTCTTCCGTACAGAATTTACCTGGTGGATCATTGCTTTCGTGAAGTCCGGCAAACTCATTGTTTCTCCGCAAAGGATGTTCCTTTGGAAGAAAACGGAAATGCCCAAAATAACCAATTTTGCTCCTTAGGCCATATGAAAGAGGATGCTTGTCACAATGAATACATGCAAAATAGCCCTTTGTGGTACGCCCTGAAAGAGTGCTCAAAGCTGGGTAATCATGGATGCACCACAAAACTGCAGCACGGAGTTTAAATGATTTGCCAGTAATAGCATCATAAGTATCCACACCTGTCCAAAGCTCAAGTAAATCCTCTACAAGAGGCTTTAAAAATACATCAAAGTCCTTCCCGGGTGATTTCGGACCTGGAATAAGCAAAGCCATCATAAAGTTTGACTCCTCCATGCACTCCCAAGGAGGTAGGTTGTATGGCACAACAAACACAGGCCACATGCTATATTTTGTGTTCTTTTCTGAAAAAGGATTGAACCCATCAGTAGCTAGGCCAAGTCTAAGGTTTCTTGCATCTTGTGCAAAATCTGGATATTCACGGTTGAAATCTTGCCATGCCTCACCATCAGCTGGGTGGCTCATATTCTTCTCAATGGGCTGCCTCTTTAACTTGTGCCATTGTGCCGCTTCTGATGCTTCTTTGGTCGAAAACATCCTCTTCAGCCTAGGTGCCAATGGAAAATGCCGCAACACTTTTTGTGGAATCTTCTTTCTTTCTGCGTCTTTCCATCTCGAGAGACCACAAACCGGGCAATTGTCATGCTTGGCATATAGCTTTCTGAACAACACACAATTATTGTAGCACACATGTATTGATTCATATCCAAGACCTAGTTCCTTTAGAAGACTCTTTGCTTCATTATATGATTTTGGGAGTGTATTGCATTCTGGGAAAGCTTCAGCCAATAGCTTCAATACTGCGGAAAAAGCAGAATTGCTGATCCTATATAACGACTTCATATGAAGAAGCTTTACCACAAATGAGAACCTTGAAAATTTGGTACAACCAGGATAAAGTTGACGCTTTGCCTCTTTCATGACAATTTTGAAAAATGACTCTTTATCACGAGGTTCTTCAGCACCAACCTGATTTTCTACATCCTGTCTTGCTTGTGCCGCTGCAGTCTGTAGGTCTCCTAAAATTCCTTCCAAACGATCACCATAGTTGTCATCCTCTGTCACATCTACCCCATGTGTGGAACCATCATCATTGTCATGCGTATCAATAGGATGCTCAATAACATTGACATCTAAGCTCTCTCCATGATGAATCCAGCGAGTATAAGTAGTTTCCATGCCATTCATCAGTATGTGTTTCTTCACAACAGCCTGCCTTAGGTACTTCTGATTAAGGCATCTGCTACAGGGGCATAGAATTTCAACATTCTCATTGAATTTCCCTTGAATGAAACTCATAAATTCTTTGACACCATCAATGTATTCAGGGGAAAATAGTCTGCCATGCACCCAACTTCTATCCATCTAATCAAGCATTGCAGATAAACCACAATGAGCAGACTGCACCAATTCAAACGCTACATCCAACAAAGTCAACAAAAAAATCGAAGAGATATACCTTGGCTGTCGGCAGGTGTTCAGGTGAGGCAGATGGGGATCTCCTCGGGCAGGAGGTAGGTGGTAAGCGATTGACGATTTGAGGCGTGCTCGAGGCTGAAGGAGTCCGCTCAACAATTGCATCTGTCACCAGGTGGACGCATGGCCGCACACTGCATCTCTCGTTGGTGCGGCAATGGAGGGCGACGGTGCTGCAGAGCTACAGGATGGCGTGGGAGGGCGGCGGTGATGCGGGATGTCGCTGGTGTGCAGCGGTGATGCAGGATGACGCGGCAAGGGAGGAGGCGACGTTGCTGGACTGCGCGGCAATGGTGGGCAGCGGCAACGCGGCTCCTACCTAATCTCGCCGTCGGCGGCGGTGTCGAAGTGTTTGAGTTTGTGGATGAAGTCTCGGCTGGGTAGTGATTGAGGAAAACCTACTCGTAAAGGACAAAAGGAAGTCTCGGCTGGGTAGTCCCACATTTTGTCACATAGAAGCAGTAGCTCAGTGGTAAGGCACGTTGAGTTGCTCCGTGAGCTCATGGGTTCGATTCCTATGTGCTGCGATTTTTTTTCCCATCCAAAATTTTTTCCCATCCGCACTACATGCAGAATATTTTTAGTTTTACCATACGCACCATATATATGCAACAAAGTAATGAAATTATTTGGTTCAAAATAATTTAACAAATCAGCTTTTGGGTTTGATTCTTTTTGCAATCACATTTTTTAATTTTTTCGCACCAAATATATGATAGCGGGCCTATTGTTTTGGGCTAACTAGAGTATGACGAATTTAAACTCATAGACTGTGACAGTCCGGATAAAACCGTCACGAGTTAGCGGGCCGGGTATCCACTGGTACAGATTCATGACGGAAAAAATATGACCGTCACAGATTGCGCACTGTCAGTGACAGTCTCTAAATCCGTCACCGAGAATCCGTCATGGATTAACAGGTTTGTTGTAGTGTACTTAAATTTAATTCCAATATATGTATATATAGAGAGAGAGCTAATGAGTAAAATGAGTGGACTTGGCCATCTCTTACCCTTCTTAGGGGGTTTATATACATGACTTTGTACAATAGGAAGATAATAATCATAAACTGAGCAAATATTAGTCCATTTTTCCATTCGAAAACTAGTACAGATAGTTCATATGACCAGGATAAGCAATACTTATCGATCTATATATTATGACCAGGATACTTAATGTATTACACAATGCTTAGCCATACTATATGATAAAATTAGCACAAAACGTTTACTGAAAAATTTGATGTCCTGTGCTCAATCATAGTTTTGTGTGTAATTTTTCCTTCTTCCTCTTCTGTTTTTTAGAGAAATGTCCTGGCATGATTATGGCTAAGATTCTAATTCTTATCATGAACGAACCCACCCCTTCACAACAAGCAAAGCACAGAAATCTACCAGAAAATGAACAAGACAACCAACCAACATGCAAACTGTGCTACTACAATGAACAAGTAAATAAATCTAACTCAGGAACGACATTAAAACAACAGATCTAGAGTTTTTTTTACTTTTTGTACTAACAGAAAATGAACAAGACAAGCACCTTAGGGTTCGGGCGTTGAGGTGTAGGCGCTGGCGACGGTGGCATGGACGGAGGTCCGAGGAGGCAGCCGGTGAGGGGCTCGGGGGACGGCGACGGGCTCGGGGGCTCGACGGAGGCGGCCGACGAGGGGCTCGAGGGACGGCGACCGGCGAGGGGCTCCGGGCTCGATGAAGGCGGCCGGCGAGGGGCTTGGGGGGCGGCGACCGGCGAGGGGCTCGGGGGCTCGACGGAGGCGGCCGGCAAGGGGCTTGGGGGGATGGAGGCGGCCGGCGATGGGCTCGGGGATGGCGGCGGCGACGGGCTCGATCGGGACTTCGGGAGAGCGACTAAGTCTAATAACTGCAGTGTACGCGCAAAACCCTAGCGGGGGGTTATATATAAAGGCTTATTACAAACGGTTCTATTTAAGAACCGTCTGTGATATTTATCACAGATGGTTCTAAATTGAGAACCGTCTTTGATAAGCCTTTGCGCCCAGCTGTAGTTATTAATACAAACACCAACCAGCATTCATATACAAACAACAGCCAGCATTCATATACATCACTTTACCTCACACAGTGCATTTCTTTACACATTTTCTCATTGTTAGAATTCACTACATTCACGTACCTCACACAGTGTATTTCTTCACACATTTTCACATATACATAAATGCAAATTCACAAATACATCACATACATGCATGGTTGTATACATAAATGCCAATTCACATATACATCACATACATGCATTGTTATATACATAAATGCAAATGCCCACATATATGTCGTACATTCTCATTCCACTTGCGTATTTCCTTTAAAAATTAGCTCTTCATGATGATCAATGCGTATGTAACTAGTTTTGTCACGTTGTTCGTCATCGACCCTTATGCCATTTTCAAAAGGAGGTAACTCGTCAAATTGATTGTATTCTTCCTCGTCCACTACATTCTCTACTCCGACAATTCTCCTTTTTCCATGAAGAACTACATGGCGTTTCTTATTTGCTGGTCGATTACATAGAAAACTTGAACAACTTGGTTGGCGAGTACGAATGGTTTGTCTTTGTACCCGACATGTTGGAGGTCCACGGTAGTGACACCGTACTTGTTAACCTTCACCTGTGGGAGATGCACCCAACGGCAGTGAAATAAGGGGATCTTGAAAACCACGTAGTCGAGCTCCCAAATCTCTTCTATGAACCCATAGTACGAGTTTCTCAACCCATCGGTACTGAACGCATCTATGCAGACACCGCTGTTCTGGTTAGTGCTTTTTACATCCTAAGACTATGTGTAGAATGTGTACCCATTTATATCATATCCTTGCCATGTCACAACTGTAAATGTTGGCTCTTTTGCCAACCATGTCAGCGTCTCACTTGGCGAGCTCCTAGCGATTTGCTCCTTCAACCATTGGTTGAACTGATTGTTGTGTTGCCTCATGATCCAAACATCTAGCCGTTCCGGATTCTATTGCCGAAGCACATCCTTGTGCTGGTCAACATAAGGCGCCACTTCAGTCATGTGTTGCAAGACCGTGAAATGGGCTTGAGTATACGCGTCCATATCTGGAGTGATTGCTTTCCTTCCGATAGTTCGATACCCTTCAGCCTCCCCTCATGACGAGATTGAGGCACACCTATCGGTTGATTCTGAGCCATATAATCGACACAAAACTCAATGACCACTTCGCTTGCATAACCTTCGACGATGCTGCCCTCCGGCCGAGATCGATTCCGTACGTAGGACTTGAGAATTCCCATGAACCTCTCAAATGGGTACATGCTACGTAGGAATACGGGCCCGCACATTTTTATCTCCCACACAACGTGAACAATGAGATGGACCATGATATCGACAAACGAAGGAGGGAAATACATTTCAAGATGACATAGAGTCATCACCACCTCGTCCTACAAAGCATCTAGTCCTTCGGCTTCAATGACCTTCTGAGCAATTGTGTTAAAGAAATAACATAGCCTCATGATTGTCTCTCAGACTTTGATCGGCAAAATATTTCTAATTGTAATAGGGAGCATCTGTGTCATCGGCATATGACAATCATGAGACTTAATGCCATTTAACTTCAAATCTTGCATTGAAATAAGTTTCTTCACATTGCCGGAGTAACCAGACGGAACATTGACACCATGCAAGCACTGGCATAGTTTTGTTTTCTCGGCCTTGGACAGAGTGTAACACGTAGGGGGAAGGTATGTTCGTCCATTATCAGTGCATGTCGGTACTAACTCAGGCCTGATGTCCATATCAGCCAAGTCAAGCCGTGCGTTGACGCCGTCCTTTGTTTTATCACGAATTTTCAATAAGAGACCAATCATGTTGTCACATACATTCTTTTCTACGTGCATGACGTCGATGCAGTGTCGAACATCTAGGTACTCCCAATAAGGTAAGTCCCAAAATATTGATCTCTTCTTCCAGCTAGTGTTCTTCTCATGAGCCCTCAATTTACGTCCCTTTCCGAGGACAACATCTAAATCCTTAACCATATTATAAATCTCTTTTCCCCTTAAATGCCTTGGAGCTGAACCATCTTCCTTCTCTCCGTGAAATTGTTTCTTCATCTTGCGGTATGGGTAAGCCCTCCGAAGGAACCGGTGGTGACGCATGTAGACGGTTTTGCGTGAGTGTTTCAGCCACACACTCTCGGTACCATCTAAACAGTGAATGTTACAAGCTTTGGCACCTTTGTACTCTGGCCCGATAGGTTAGCAAGGGCAGGATAATCATTTATGGTGCAGAACAATAAGGAGCGCAAAGTGAAGGTCTCTCGTTTGTATGCATCCCATACCTGTACCCCTTCGTTCCACAGTACTTTTAGATCTTCCACCAACGGTGCTAGGTACACATCAATATCATTCCTAGGTTGCTTTGGCCCTTGGATAAGTATCGACAGCAAAGTATACTTTCGCTTCATACACAACCAAGGAGGAAGGTTATAGATGCAGAGAGTCACGGGCCATGTGCTATGTCGGCTGCTCATGCTACTGAAAGGATTCATTCCATCTGTACTCAGTTCAAACCTTATATTCCTTGGTTCTACACTAAAGTCTGCAAAACTCCTATTGATGTTTCTCCACTAGGCGGAATTAGTAAGGTGTCTTAGCATTCCATCCTTCTTGCGCTCATCTGAGTGCCAACACAGTAGTTTTGCCTCCTTTGGATTTGCAAAAAACCTTTTCAAACGGGGAATTATAGGAAAATATCATGCCACCTTAGCAGGAGGTCCTTTATTCACCTTTGTTCCCTCACCGTCATCTAATTGATTGTTACGTTTGTATCGGGGTGCGTTGGACACTAGACATATATGCATGTTTGCATACTCTTTACGATAGAGGATACAGTCGTTCGGACATGCATGTATTCTTTCTACTTCCATTCCCAACGGACAAAGAACCTTCTTGGCTTTATACGTGGTTTTAGGCAACTCATTTCCCTCCTCCCACCAAATTAATTGGCCTGAAATTGCCTAGCTTGCCTCTTGAGCGAAAGAGTGCAGCACTGGCTAGATCTGGATCGAAATGAAGACAGATGCGGTTCTAAGCAGTGCAATAAATGTCTAGCGTCATTATCACAGACGGTTTTTAATAAAAACTGTCTGTGATACTCATTTTCTCCGACGCCATCAACAGAGACGGTGTCCAAATTAAAACCGTCTGTGTTAGTGTCGGTGATAGACGGTTTTGTCAAACCGTCTGTGATTGGTCGTCTAGTATTAGGGTTTCTGTAGTAGTGGTGGTTGTAGATATTAGTGCGGTTAGCACAAGATTTGGATTTGTGGTAGTCTCATTCGAGTAAATTAAGAACCAAACATTAGTGTCATTGATCCAAATATTTCCGTACAACCACATATTCAAGAATGTGACAGACTTTAATGACATTGAACCCATTTCTTGGGGTTTTTTTTAATGCAGCAGGCAATAGTACATCGCAAGGTGGTACTATGCTTCATTCGCAGACCTTGAGCGATCGTGCAACAAAGCAGGTGAAACCAGTCAAAGGAACGCAACAGTTGGTAAGCAAAACATAAGAAAATCGGAATGGTTCCGTTTTTGTCCAGCAGAGATCCGGTACTCTTCCAAAACTTTTGTGGAAGGAGGATGGAGTCTCTGCATATAACTTTTTTGAGGCTTACGAGATAAAAAATAACAAACTCAATAGCACATTTTAATTTTGGCCTGTTTTCACCTAAATCCAAGGATTTGCATCCAAGTCCCCTATATCAAGATAGGGCCTGCTTTTGGGAAACATGTTTATTTGACTATAATTTCTTACACGCACAACTATATTTAGTTTCTCTAATGCAAAACTCAAATGATTTGGGTAAGTTTCATTTTAATTCCTTGCAGGTACTTCAGTTTAACTGGCTTTAATTAATTTATTTAGTTTATTTGGAGTTTAATTTTTTCGTGCAATTCTGCACGCAACCCTGTATATATGTATACAATTAATCGGTACATATAATGCATATTGTCACAACTCATCACAAGCGACAATAAAAATAAAAAAAGGAAAGCACGCATACAACGTACAACGTATAGTGATGTTATCTTCTCTCATTATATATATGCAGCATCCAGATGCTCAATACGTTCAGCTGGAAGATGGAAAAAACCTGTGGAGTGAGGAATAGCATCCGGTCATCAGGTCATGAATAATAATCGTGCAAGTAACTCCACTAAAGGGCCCAACAGAGCATTAAAACACACGTGCAAGTAACTCGGCTATTACTACTGCTACACTAGCAAGATTAAAATTTTATACAACGTAAATTAAAAAGCCATGCAAGTAAGAGATCATAGATCGTTACCACTAAACGCGCGGCGTAGCAGAAGTCACTACTACAGAAAAGGTCATCACAGACGGTTTTGTGAACCGTCTGAATTAATGGGTCAGTGATAATACGAGGTCATTACAGACGGTTTTCGAACCGTCTGTGGTGCAAATATCACAGACGGTTTTTAACTAAAAACCGTTTGTGATAGTTATAATCACAGACGGTTTTTTAGTTAAAAACTGTCTGTGATATTAAATATCACAGACGGTTCTTAACTAAAAACCGTCTATGATATTTATAAATCACAGACGGTTCTTAACTAAAAACCGTCTGTAATTATAACTATCACAGACGGTTTTTAGTTAAAAACCGTCTGTGATATTCCCTTCCACTCCTAAACATATTTCTGTTTATTGGCTAGCCTCAGGAAATGCTAGCCATGTCCTCTGAAATAAGCAGATCAACATGTACATGTGTACATCCAATTCACATCTCAATTCATTTCACAAACATAAACACATCCATTTTTATTAAGATTAGAGCCTACCATTACAATATCCCAAAACAACGAGCAGATTACATAACAAGAACAGCAGGTTACAGAACAAGAACAGAGAAAAAGATTACAATATCCCAAAATAATAAGCAGGTTACACAACAAGAACAGACAAAAAGCAAAGATCCTCTATGCCTTCTCGCCCCTGATGCAACGCATGAGCTGTATGCCTTCTCGCCCCTGCACGGTTGGCACGAGCTAGTTGCTTCTGCGGTGTCATGTCTCCCGTAGACTTGTGCGTCGTCTACAAGGAGGAGGAGAATAGCAAGCAGGAGGACAGCAAGGAGGAGGACAAGGAAGAGGAGATAGGCTGGGTTTTGGTTATATTTGTAGGGGAGGGAGAGGCGGGAGTTTGAAATTTTTTGGCGCGGGCACAGCAAGGCAGAGCTATGATCCGTGGGGTAAGGATCGGTGGATTTCTATTGGCTAGGATTGGGTTGAGTAGGATCGATGGGCCCAGTGGTCAGATTATCACAGACGGTTCTATATATAGAACCGTCTGTGAATTAGAGTACAAAATTTATATACCGATGCAATATAAACAACTATTCTGAAAAGAAAAAGTAGCAAAGTTTATATGGCATATATATACTCATTGGAAAGGTTTCGATGAGATCTACAACTTTTCAGTTGAAGCAAAATCCAAATTCCGAAAGGAAGACCAAGAAAAAGGGCAAAAACAGAAACCAAAAACTTGCGATGCAGGTTTAGGTCCAAAGATGGCCAATATTCGGGGTCTTGGAGGGTGACTAGCACAAATCTAGCTGTATTTTTTGGATTGGGCTTGTCGTTAGCTTTCCAACGAGTACAAGAACGTCGAAAACGGACACCGTATGCAAAAGTTATGCCCGTTTTACTGAAGGTGTCTCAAAACTGAATCATACTCGAACTTAAGCGGGAAAATATGAAATTTTGAGGGATTGTAAGGTGGGAAACGTATCACATACGGTTTTTATAATAAAACCGTCTGTGATAATCTGGAATATCACAGACGGTTTTTATTATAAAACCGTCTGTGATATTCTAGTATCACAGACGGTTCAGCGGTAAGAAATGTCTGTGATACTCCTTTTTCCCGCCACAAATACTACAGCCGGCCTCCAAATTAAAACTGTCTGTAATAGTGTACATCACAGACAGTTTCACAAAATCATCTGTGATTTGGCATCTAGTATTAGGTTTTCTGTAGTAGTGAGTGGAGTGGAAGCGATCGGTTCAGCGTAGCACACGTCGAAGTAGTGAATGTAGTCGATCGTCATCTGGCCAACCGTCTCCTCCTCACGATCATCCCGATCAGTGCTGCTGTTGCAACAACGTCTCTACGGAAGTCCACAAGTATAAGGATGGAACACCGTGCGTTGGTGTGCTAGCATTAGCGCATACGGAAGGGTTTTGAGAGGTGGCAGCTAAGATTTTGATGGGTGTGTATCTGGATGTCTCGCTTAGTCCCGTGCCTCTTTTAATATATAGCTTCCGATCAGACCTTTATCCTTGTAGATGCTCAAAGCATTTTTATTATTGCAGTCCATAACAAACATGTTTTTTAATCCGTACGAACAAGGATTCCTCATGTTTGTCTGCATGTAGTCTAACACATGGGTACAGCAAGTGTACATCATGTATGTGCTCTGAAACGTACCAGGGAAGGTCCTCCTTGTTCGGTGACAATTTATTTTCTTTCATTCTCTCTGCAGTTTCGATACTAGCTAAAGATTCAACTGAAAGAGAATGGGACAAAGGAACTGAAGCTTAAGGGCCTGTTTGGCAGAGCTCCACCACTGAAAAAGTGAATCTGGAGCAGCAGATTCACCATGGAGCAGCTCCACCGTGAATCTGGGATCCCACCATGGAGCTGGACAAACTGTTTGGCTTGCACAGCAGTTCCAGATCCACGAAACTGAGTTTTTGGTGGGAATGGCCTGTTTTACCCTTGGGGTTGTATGATATATATATTTTTTTCATATAGCACACGTGTTTTGTTCATATTTATTCACAAAAAATTGTGTTTTTTTTGTGAACACAAATGCAATATCTCGACACAAATATTCATGAGCATTCAACATTGACGCACAAGATAGATAATTAATTAACCCATGTCCATGACAACGTCTCAACACTATTGCGATTGTCCATACATAAAAATAACTAAAGATTAAATGAAGACTAGTCTTCCATTACATGCTAGTTCCAAGCAAGAGCAATAGCCGTGGCCAAATTATCACGAAATACATCCATAGTGGCGGCATTGACTTCCGAAGTAGAACCATCCGATGTAACTGCATATCGGTTATACCTTTCCGGTATTGTTGGGACATCGCTCTAGCCCCATAGCACTTCCGATCTGGCTGTGTAACTCCTCCGACGAACCATACAACAATAAATGTGTATAAGATGAGAATGCCAGAGATAGGAGACTTCAGAATAGCTCTCCCCAATTTGCATTCATGTGTGTCCATTATTTTCCTGAGGTTGATCCAGCAGAATGCAAACACGTATATGCATAGCATAGTAGTTGAAGACACAAACATAAAGAAGAATTGATAGTTTCTCTGCAATGAAAGAAAATTCAAGGGCATAATGAGTAAAATCGATAGTTGTTAATGTATTAACAGGTCTATATCCCCCTGAACACTAGGAAAAGACACATATATCAACTGCATATATCCCCAATTTTCTTTGTCCACTTCCCCTTACATCATTCAGATTTTAGCATGAGGGCACATGAATCTTATCCAAAAAAGACCTCCAATATATGAACATGTGAAGGATAACTTATTACTCATGTTTCTTTCATAATGGAGAACCTTATCTGATCAATGATCTTGTTGACACAAAATAGTACATACCTTTCCAATGCACTGGCCTTTCCAATGCAATGTCTTCAGGTTCTGGGGGATGAGCATTTCGAGGAACAATTCCAGGATCCCGGCCAGAAGTGAGAAGTGGAAGAACAAGAATCTGCAGAACAAGAAAAATAGTATAGTCATCTTGCCAAGCCGCAGTTACCAAATTGCAGACACGACAGCCGTTCTGCTTCGATACATAAAAACACAATGGATATGACAATTCTCCCCTACACAACTGTGTTATAACTTAACATGGGAGGAGCCAATGCAGAGGATTGCTATACATAAAACAGATTTGTAACATATGAACATGACACTCCTCCATAAACATGACACTTCTTCAATGCCATGACCAGACAAGTCAGCAAACACTTGACACTACCATGTCTTCTGTAGCTTAGCTTTTTCAGGTACCTAAAATCCACAATATTAGAAGTACTACAACTACAGCAAATGTTCAGACAACATTAAAGACTCCCAACAACTCATGACCCAATCTTTTAAAACTAGTCAACAGAAACTACGAATTGATTCCTAATTTCCTGACCCTACTAGTATAGCAGAATCACAAACCAAACAAAAGAGCAAGTAGTCCTTACATTGCTCCCTTTCCAGGTCTGGTACACACGCCACGGCGGCGCATCGGCCTCCATGATGCGCCGGTTGGAATCCGACAGCTGCGCCTTCCCTGCATCCTCCCTTCCATTCACCCGCACAAACTCCCCAAAACCCCAGTTCACCCAAGCACCCGCATTGCACTCACCAAAATCGAAATCTTTAGCATCAGAAACTGACCGCAAGTCACCGCGACCTCGGAGATTCCGAAATCAAACCAAATGCGCACTCCACCACCTGCAAGAACAAGAAGCAGGCGCTTCTCACGGATCCCAGGGGGAGACGAGAAGATACCTTGATGAAACGAGCCGGCAAGAGGCGGCGAGTCCGTACCTGGAGAGTAGGATTCCCGGCGGGGAGAGCTCCTCGGGAAGCAACGAGGCGGTGGGAGGATCGCCGGCCAGGGCGGACACGCCCCCAGCCCCTGCGCCGGCCTGGGTGGCCGCGCCCGCAGCCGCTGCGCCGGCCTGGGCGGCCGGGCCCCCAGCTCGCCGGAGCGCCGGAGGTGGCGGCGCGAGGAGCCCTCGGTCCCTCGGTCGAATGGCCGAATAGAAAAAAAATGGTTGGGATGGGGTGTGTAACCAGTGGCTTTGGTGGGTAATTACCATCTAACTTCACGAGTAGATACGAAACAAGTTTTCGTGGAGCACCCCTAGAGGTGCTCCATGGATTTCATGAATCTGGAGCTAGATCCAGTATTTTGATGAATCCAGATTTCGTGGAGCTGGAGCGTTTGGGTAAAAATTCGTGGAGTAGAGCTGTTTTTGGTGAATCTGGAGCTGGTGGAGCTCTGCCAAACAGGCCCTAACTCTCTGCAGTTTCGATACTAAAGATTCAACTGAAGCTTGACTCTCTCCGAAGTTTCCATGTGTTTTATAACAAATGTAATGGGACAAAGGAACTGAGTCGTGCATGTGCACAGCCTGTATGTGCTCTGAAATGTACCAGGGAAGGTCCTCCATGTTCGGTGACATTGTTTTCTTTCATTCTCTGCAGTGTCCTTACTGTTGAGGAACCGTCGCTGGCGACCAGTCCGATCGATTCCTCTGCTTAGAACAAGAACGAATCAATCACAGAATCACAGAATAATAGATTGAACACAGAGAGGTAGAGAGAACTCCTAGTCTTTCTATATTGCTTTAGATTGCATCGGGGGTACATAATGAGGGGGGTCTAGGCCCCTATTTATAGTCTACGGTGGGGTGCCCATATTGGGCCAGGACTCTAGGTCCTGGGCCCAGTTTCTCAACACTCCCCCTTGGGCACTCACCCAACATGTTAATGCCTCACTAAAACTCCATAAAACCCAGTGGGAAAAATTTGGAGAAAGAGCACATGATACATGTGATGCTGCGGTGCACGAATTGCCTCATTAAAAACCTTGGTCGAGAAACTTCATGGAAAACTCGTCAAGGGAAAAAGAGTACAATTCACCCAAATTCATTTGGTCTGCAGGACTTTATTTTTGGGTACTTAATCTTCATGATCGAGATTTATTAGCGGGCTTGTGAGAATTCTCCCCCTGAATTATGCACTTCTCTAAGTCTCATCATTCCAATTCCACGCACGCACCTTTCAAAGCTAGATGCAGGGACTGACTTAGTGAATAAATCTGCGAGATTTTCACATGAATTAGTATGCAGTACTTTAATCTCGTCCATCTTTTGCAATTCATGTGCATAGAAGAACTTGGGGTTGATGTGCTTTGTGAGATGACTCTTCACATAGCCCGTTTGCACTTGTGCAACGCAAGCGGCATTATCTTCATAGATAATTGTGGGGTTTGCACAATGTTCATCCCACATGACTGCTGGATGTGGTGAACCATTCGGCGGAGCCAAGCACACTCTCGTGCGGCTTCATACAGTGCTATGATTTCTGAGTGGTTCGTCGAAGTAGCTACCAGGCTTTGCTTAGATGATTTCCATGAAATTGCACTTCCACCACACAGAAATACATAACCTATTTGTGACTTTGCGGTATGCGGATCCGACAGGTACCCAGCATCTGCATAGCCAATCAAGTTCAGATCTTGATTCTTTCTGTAGAACAATCCAAGGTCCTTGCTTCCTTGGGGGTATCGAAAAATGTCCTTTATGCCTTGCTAATGCCTTTTGGTGGGCTCTGCACTGTACCTTGCTAATAGGTTCACGGCAAATGCAATGTCCGGTCTAGTGCAGTTTGCTAAGTACATGAGTGCTCCCACTGCACTTAAGTAGGGGAATTCCGGTCCCAGGATTTCCTCCCCCTCTTCCCTAGGTCGGAAAGGATCTTTTTCTTGCTGTAAAGACCTACCGATCATCAGTACTTTCGAGGGAAATGCCTTCTCGAAGCCAAACCTTTCAAGCACCTTCTGGGTGTAGGTCGACTGATGTACCAAGACTCCTTCAGAGACATGCTCAAGCTGCAGGCCTAAGCAAAACTTGGTCTTGCCCAAATCTTTCATTTCAAATTCTGACTCCAAGTAGGAGCTTGCTTCTTTTATGTCTTCGGTTGTCCCGATGATATTCAGATCATCTACGTACACAGAGATTATACAGAAACCATTCTGGGATCGCCGTATAAATACACAAGGACAGTCTTCAGTATTCGTGTAGCCTTTCTTGCAGAGAAAGTCGCTTAAGCGATTATACCACATTCTTCTAGATTGTTTCAGTCCATACAGTGACTTTCTGAGTTTCACACTGTACAGATTTCTGTTTGCTCTGTCTTGGTTCGGGAGAGGGATTCCTTCAGGGACTCTCATGTAAATCTCTGAATCTAAGTTACCATAAAGGTATGCAGTCACAACATCCATTAATTTCATTTCCAAGTTCAAGTTCACTGCCATTGAGATCAAGTATCTAAAGGTGATTCCACTCATGACTGGGGAGTAGGTTTCTTCATAAGAAACTCCAGGACGTTGAGTGAAACCTTGGGCTACCAGCCTTGCTTTGTATCTCACTACTTCATTTCTTTCATTTCTCTTTCGAACAAATACCCACTTGTGCCCAACGGGGTGTATGTGGGGAGGCGTGCGGCATATGGGCCCAAACACTTCTCTTTTGTTCAGAGATAGCAATTCAGTTGCTATTGCCTTCTTCCAATCTTTCCAATCTGATCTTTTCTTACATTCAGTGAGCGATGCAGGCTCGGGATCAAGATCGATGATGGTGGCAATTTTCTTTGCGAAGTAGATATCGATATTAGCTGTTGTCCTATTCAGAGACTCTCCCATGTGCACATAATTTATAGCTATTTCTTCATGAGCTTCTTCTTCTGGAGCAATTGCTTCTGCTGGAGCTTTACCTTGCGCATCGCTTCTTTCAATTGCGGTGGCAAGTCCCTTTAGTTTTTCGGCTCCGATGTGTGCGCACACATCCATACCGATGGGGATATTCAGATCCGGTATGCCCTTTTCGAAAGGTGTCATACTTGTGCCAGGTCTCAACTGGCTCCCCTTCTCATTCTGGGGGACTTCAATGATCGGCTGTGATAAATCTCTCTTATCCTTTTTTGCCGGGCGTCCCCGGTTACTTTGGACTCGAGGAACCGGAGTTCTCGTCCTTTTATTCTGAGGCCTCTGGACGGGATTAGGGATACCTTCAATTTTCTTTGGTATTTCAACCCTCTCCGGTGCATTGCGTGCAGGCACATGCGACTTAATCACGCTCTTCAAATCACTAAAGTGATCGGGCAGTTGATTTGCTAATGCTTGCAAGTCGATGATGTTCTAGACCTCTTTTTCAGTTTCACTAGTGCGCGGGTCATGTGCATGAATACCCGTGGCTTCCCACGTAATTTCCCAACATTTTTCATCAACGGGTTGATTTCCTCCCCCTAATGACGGGAAATTATCCTCATCAAAAATGCAATCAACGAAGCAGGCAGTATGCAAATCTCCCGTCATGGGTTCCAAATACCTGTTTATGGATGCAGTCTCATAACCAACGTATATCCCAGTCTTGCGGAGTGGGCCCATTGCAGTTCACTGCGGAGGTGGTATCGGTACATAAACCTTGCATCCAAACCTCCTGAGATGAGAAATTTTCGATGGTGACCCTTGCGCTAGTTGCATAGGTGAATGGATGTTGTAGGCCGAAGGTCTAAGGTTGATGAGATTCGCTGCATGAAGGACTGCGTGTCCCCAACATGTAGCCGGCAAATTACTTTATGCAATAGGGGTCGAGCAATAAATTTAATTCTTTTAATTAAAGCCTCTGCCAAACCGTTCTGGGTATGGACATGCGGTACCGAGTGCTCAACTGCAATTCCCATCGCCATGCAATAATCATCAAATGCCTTTGAAGTAAATTCGCCGGCATTGTCCATTCTGATGGACTTGATGTGATGATCAGGAAACACATTTCTAATGCGAATAATCTGCGAGATCAATTTTGCAAAGGCATGGTTTCTTGTGGACAATAAACCCACATATGACCACTTCGATGAAGCGTCGATGAGCACCATGAAATACTTAAACGGCCCTGAGACGGGCTGAATGGGACCGCAAATGTCTCCCTGGATGCATTCTAGAAATGCAGGGACTTCATCTTTCACTTTCAGAGTGGTGGGTCTAGTTATTGGTTTCCCGGTGGCACATGTAGGGCACACAAAATCTTCATGATTCGGGAAATTCTTCACATTAATATTATACCCATGTGAGTTATTTATTATGTTTCTCATCATCCTAAGACTTGGGTGGCCTAATCTGTCATGCCAGAGACAGAAGAGTTCAGAGCTTCTAAACACTGTTTTCAGAATAGTGTACGCTGCAGGCGCTTTAATTGTGGTATAATATAGCCCAGTTTCAAGTGAAGGAAGCTTTTCTAATATTCTTTTGCCATTCTATTTGCGCTTCGTGATAAGCAGGTATTCCTTACCGTACTCTTCGTCAGTCTCAACGTGGAAACCATTGGCGCGAATATCCTTAAAACTTAGGAGAGTTCTAGTCGATTCTGGGTACAATAAGGCTTCTTCAATGACCAAAGTTGTGCCCATTGGAAGTATAATTGTGGCTCTTCCGGAACCGATTATACATGTATCGCTTCCGGCGATTGTCGTAAGGCTGCCGGTGCTCTTACGGATCGACTGGAAATACTTAGTCTCTCTTAAGATGGTATTCGTTGTGCCGCTGTCGGCAAGGCATACTTCCTCCATAGGGCGCCACACGTGTTCTAATATAACTTATTTAATTAACATGTATTAGAAGGCATTCAACACATATATAAAATACGCCAATATCAGAACATATAATGCCAATATAAACTGAATAAATGAATGCTTTATTCCAAAATCATCCAACCATTACGAGAAAGCAAAATCCTAAAGCACCAACCATGCAAGTTCTAAACTTGTCCATTTAACACAAAATAAATGACAATTAACGTCTCATGCATTCTGTGCATCAGACGGAATCAACTAGAAAATCATCGACTTCTTCGGCTATTTTCTCAGCAGTGACAATCTCTTCAAGAGAGATCATGGCAGTGGCTACCTCTAAGTCATAAGGAGGTGCTGCTACCGGGATGGACTCAACCTCCATCATCTTCGGCAGCTGCTCAGGCTGCTCCCCCTCAACGGCTGCAAAGTGAGCTTCAGGTTGCCCTTTGCCATTCTTCTTTTGAGCTTGGTGGGCATCAATGACATGTTGCGGTTCTTTGCATATCCGCGACCAATGTCCCCACTTGCCACACTTGTAGCAACCCTGGTTCTGCTGGCCATAGGTCTTGCCACTCTTCTTAGCCTTCTTGTCGTTTGGAGCATCTGACTTGCCTTTCTGGGCAACGATCTTACCCTTCTTCCCCCTTTTCTTCATCAAGGGCTTTCGCACCTTGAGGCTGGTAGCGTTGGCTTCACGGCCAGCGGAGCTGCCTGGTGGCTACGAGACGTAATTCTTGCGGAGAAGTTCGTCCTGAGCCTCTGCTACCTGCATCATATCAATCAATTCGGCGTACTCCTTGTAGCCGTCTTGACGATAGTTGCGGGCAGTCTGTACAGCACTGGGGTGAAAGGTGGACAGGGTCTTCTCGATCTTCTGGTCCTCTGTGATCTCCTTGCCACAGAGTTTAAGGTTTGTACAAATCCTGTGCAAGGCAGAATTGTACTCCCCGACCGTTTTAGAGTCAGCAAACCTCAGTCTGATCCACTCCTGCTCTGCTTGAGGAAGAATGGTGTACTTGAGCCTCTCAAACCGCTTCTTGAGTGCGGTCTAGAGTGCTAGCGCGTTCCTCTCTACCATATACTCATTCTTGAGAGTTGGGCAGAGGTGGTGCCTGAGAAAATGAAGTGCCTGATCATTCTCCTCAGGTGTGGGTCGAGCGTCTTTCTGTCCGCTTATCCCAATAGATGTGCCGAGCTTCCGGCCCCCAAGCACAATCTCGACATCGAATGCCCATGTCAGATAGTTTTGGCCATTCTGGTCCAGCTCCTCGAACTCCCGGTTCGAAATTCCAGTCATCTACATGTGTATGAACGAAATAAAATAAGTTTACTACAGGTAAACATGCATGGAAAATTTATTACGGGTAAATAAAGTGGTGCAAAAGGTTCTTATAATGTTTCATAATTTTCTATGCATTTTCTATAATTTTACTGCTAATTTCGGTGATTAAAAGCAATTTTCAGCAATTACAATTAACCAAAACAGTAAATAAATACAGAAAATACAGAGAATAATAATGGCATAAACAAATAAACTTCGAATGCTAAAAATAATGCAAAATTCGGA
Organism: Dendrocalamus latiflorus; assembly: GCA_017311315.1. Classification (NCBI taxonomy): domain Eukaryota; kingdom Viridiplantae; phylum Streptophyta; class Magnoliopsida; order Poales; family Poaceae; genus Dendrocalamus; species Dendrocalamus latiflorus. Next base: position 24,647,735 of record CM029658.1, read on the forward strand.
TTCCCGAGGCCCTTTTATGCTAAAATATGAAATTTCAGCAAATTCTGCAATTCCACTGGGTTTTTACGCAAATTTCCAGTTCAAAGAAAATTCGTGTAATTTTCTGATTTACAGAGGGGTTTTCTGTAAAATTCTGGACCCGCTCGTAAATTTAAGGGCTTATTCGCAATTTTCGGAACTACGCGGCCTTATCTGCAAAATTCTTGACTCAAATTAAAGTTTTAAGGGCTTATTTGCATTATCCCGAAAAATGAAGGACTTTTTCGCAAAATCCCGCACCGGCCCACTTGCCCCGCCCTTTTTTTCTCTTCTTCTTCCGGCCCACCACCCTTTGGCCCATATGGCTTTTCTTTCCCCCCACCCGCGGCCCACCTCCTTTTCTCCCTCCCCACCCGCGGCCCACCTTCCCCGGGCCCATGCAACCTGCCCCCCATACACAAACTGGGGCTAGGGTTTACCTAGCCCGGTATTTGCAAGGTGGCGGCGACGGAGCCCGGCGTGCTGGGCGACGGGGTCAGCGCGGTGAGCTACCGGGCCGGCGCACGGCGGGAGGCGTCGGCGTGCGGGCCGCGCTGCGAGAGGGCGCCGGCTGCAGGCGGCGCGCGGCGGATGGCCGGCTCGGGCGGCACGGGCGTGGCGGGAGGCGCCGGTTCCAACCGGGCGCGGGGTGGAGGTCGGCTGCGGCAGTGCCGGTGCGGCGGTGGCCAGCGCGCGTACGGGCACGCGGAAGGCGAGGGGCCGCAGCCGGTCGAGCTGGCGCGGCGCGCGGGAGGCGAGGGGGCGCGGCCGGTCGCGCATGCGGGCACGCGGTAGGGCCGGCAGTGCGGGCGTGTGCGAGCTGCGGGCGTCGCACGGGTGGAGGCGGCTTCGGGCCGAGGCGCGAGGCGGCGGAGGCGGTCCAGCCGGCGGAGGCGGGAGGAGCCCGAGCGGCGGCCGGGGCTCGCGCGTGCGGGTGCGAGTCGGCGGCGGGCTGCCGGCGCCGTGCGGGCAGACGGGCCCGTGCAGGGGCGCGCGAGGACCGAGGCGCTTCGGGCGGCGCCGCGCCGGAGGTGGCCGGTCGGTGGCGGCGCCAGTGCATGCAGGCGCAGCAGCCATGCGTGGCCATGAGCCAAATTCCTCCCCTTTTTTATTAGATGTACAATGCTATGCAGAACTAAACATGAAACCCATGCATATATTTTTCGTTTCTACTTCTATGATGCAATCAACATCTACCCCGTTTCGTAATCCACTGATCGACATTGTGCCGGCGATTTCAGATCTTCTCGTGGTAGATTTAGGGTGGATTTGCATCGTTCTACAGTGCAATCAACATCTACCCGGTTTCACAATCTACCGATCAGCATTGTGCCGGCGACTTCAAATCTGCTCGCGGTAGATTAGGGCGGATTTGCACCGTAGAATTTCAATCTAGAACGCGAAAAGAAAATACAGATTCAAAAGCGATCTAGAAAATTCAATCTGTGCTTCGATGATTACCTCGTTCACCGGAGCGAAGTCATGCTAATAATGTGTTGAGGAACCGTCGCTGGCGACCAGTCCGATCGATTCCTCTGCTTAGAACAAGAACGAATCAATCACAGAATCACGGAATAATAGATTGAACACAGAGAGGTAGAGAGAACTCCTGGTCTTTCTTTATTGCTTTAGATTGCATCGGGGGTACATAATGAGGGGGTCTAGGTCCCTATTTATAGTCTATGGTGGGGTGCCCATATTGGGCCAGGACTCTAGGTCCTGGGCCAGTTTCTCAACACTTACTTTGACCAATGTACATTCTTTGGCGCACATGAACATTTATGTGTAACCCTGTTAAAATTTATACTTCAAGAATCGATGTCTATAAAACTAAACGTTCTTCGTTTCCAAGCTAGGTATAAAGAATATTAATGAAGAAGTATTTACATATAAATTCGACCTCGAAGAGAAATGGACTTTCGGGACTACGTTAGTATAGAAGTTCTGGTAGATGAGGAGCTAAGAAAGAATTTTAATCTTGAATTTTTTTCCTAGATAAGTGTGGTTTAACGGTAAGAAAATATTGTGATACATAAATTTTGGAACTCACAAAAAGATGTTTTGAAATTGTATCTGTGTAGGAAGTTCGATTACTCCTCTCCGAATTATCTAAAAAATTAATGAAAATATTTAGCAAAATTTTCATGCAGGCAAATTATGGTTATACAAATATATTATAATCCTGTGGATTTACGTAAAAAAGACAAAAATATTAGAAAAATTACTGGCCCGTGTAGACGCACGGGTTGACGACTTGTTGATTTCTAGTTAGACAAACCGATCAAGAATCTTGCATGGGCTCGTCTAAACTTCACATGCAAGTGGGTGATCGGTGAACACAGAGATCCGTAAGAGCTAGCTTACAAGCAAAAAAAAATCGCAAAATTTTGATAGCTGCTATCTCTTTCTCCTCTACATTCTGCATATTGGGCTTGGTTTTTGTCATAGCGTACTTGCTGTCTTCTATGCATCGAAGAAGACAACGAGTATGCCTAAGACAGCAACTAAGGGCAACGCGCAACATGATGAGGAGGAAGAGATAGCACGTGCAACCAGCGACATAAACGCCATTGTTTGTAATTAAGCAGATATATGAGAATTTTGATGGTTACTTTTTTCTCCTGGCAAAGATCTAGTGGCTCTTCTAAAACTCATGTGAACGACGGATGGAGTCCTTACTGTTGTAAATAATCTTGTTTAGGAGTCAGGAACAAAGTTTGGATGTAATCGAAGTCGAATTGCAGCCGCAATTCAAAGTCGAAGTTAGAAACCGAGTCAAAGTCGTAGTTGGAATCCGAGTCGAAGTCGTATGAGACTCGGAGTCGGAGTAGGTTGAGAACCCGTGTTGAAGTAGAACAGCTGGGTATAAAAAGAGGCTTAGAGCCATGTATTCAATGGACCAAGCAATTGAGAAAATACCAAAAAGAGGGAAAGACACAAAGCATTGTTTTGTTGTGTGATTGTGCAAGACGTGGTCGGAAGGACTCAGGATCACCGCAAGCGTGATCGGGAAGAGTTACGACCACGGCAAAGTTCTAGCAGGCGTGATCGAGAGGTGGTTCGACCACGCAGAGAAGGCTACGACCGCGGGGAAGATGGTCATAAGGAGCAGCGACTACGCCGAGAAGATCATTGCGTGATCGGAAGCAACTCCGATCACGTTGAAGGAAGTGAACGTAGTCGAAAGGGTGTTCGACTACGGTGAACAGTGATCGCCAGCATCACTGCGTGATCGTAGAAGGCTTCGATCACGGTATCTCGAGCGGCTGAAGGAAGGCAGTGGCAGCGATATCGCAGAGCGGTCGTAAATTGCTACAGTAAATTTATGACCACGTTGAAAAGGCGATCGGAGGAGATTGAAGCGTTCGAAATTGGTCGTAAGTACTCTAAACCGATCGTATTTGATTCTCACCAGTCGTAAATGACCTTAACCGGTCGTGGAAGACCCTGGGAGGTCGTAAGACCTTACAACAGTTGGTATCAGAGCCTGGTGAACCATGGCGGAGGCTTCAAAGGTGAAGGAAAGCGTGTCGCTGCAGTACCCGATCCTCAGTTCGGACAATTACCCGATCTGGGCGATAAAGATGAAGGTCAACATGATCGCACAGGGAGTCTGGGGTCCAGTTGAACCAAAGAAGAAAGACAAAGTCGTTGATGAACGACTTGACAAGATGGCGATGGCGGCGATCTATCAGGCTGTGCCCGACTCGATGATGCGACAGCTGATCGGCAAGGAGACGGCGAAAGACGTCTGGACTACTCTGCAGATAATGCACCAAGGAGTAGATCGAGTGAAGGAAGTTCGACTTCAAACATTGAGGAGTGAGTTTGAAACATTGAAGATGGGAAAGAACCAGACTGTGGAGGAGTTCTCTGGGAAGTTTAACGAAGTCGTAAACGAGATCAAATCTCTCGGTGACGACTTGAAAGACGAGGTGGCGGTGAAGAAGTATCTACGAGTACTACCCGAGAAGTTTCTCCCGGTCGTAACTACACTCACGTACTCGCAAGACCTCTCGAAGATGAAGGTTGAGGAGGTAACTGGAGCGCTCAAAGCACACGAGCAGCTTCTGAAGAGTTATCAAGCCGACAATGAAGGACAAGGGCCTTACAACCAACAAGCATTGTTTGTAAAGGAAGACACGAAGAACCGAGCAGAATCATCATCAAGGGGCGGTCGTGGACGTGGTCGTGGCCGCGGCGTGTCTCATGGGCGAGGACAAGGACGAGGCTATGGCCAGAGTGGCCGTGGAAGAAGTGGTCGAGGAGGTCGTGGTGGTCGTGGAGATAGCAATCACCAGACAGACAAGTCTGATGTCCAGTGCTACACATGCGTGAAATACGGACATTACGCTGCCGAATGTCGGAGCCACATCCAGTGCCATAACTGCAAGAAGTATGGTCACTATGCTGCGAATTGCCGAAGTAAGAAGAAAGTAGAGGAAGCAAACCTGGCTCAAACGGATGAGCACAAAGAGCCGACATTGCTGTTATCGCTCTGCACTGCAGACGAACCAACAATGGTTCTGTTAAACGAAGAGAAAGTATTTCCAAGTCTGTTGAATGAAGGAGAGCCGACTCAAGAGCGGACGGCAGACTGGTATCTTGACAACGGAGCCAGCAACCACATGACGGGTACGTACTCGATGTTTTACGAATTAAATAAGAATGTGTTTGGAAGAGTACAGTTCGGAGACGGCTCGACCATTCAGATAAAAGGGAGAGGCACGATCCTGATGCAGTGCAAGGATGGAAGCCAGAGGAGATTGTCGAATGTATACTACATTCCAAGTCTACGAAGCAACATTATAAGCCTTGGACAATTGACTGAAGAAGGTTGTCGGATTGAACTCAAAGACACCTATCTGAAGGTGTTCGATCACAGCGAACGTTTGCTGATGAAGGTACAACGGACTGTGAACCGTTTGTACAAAATCAAGATTGAAGCTTGCAAGCCGAAGTGTATGAAGACTACAATCGATGACGCGGCCTGGCTATGGCACGCAAGATTCGGACATCTGAACTTCCAGAGTCTCAACACTATGGCCGAAAAGGAGATGGTGGTGGGATTACCGACAATCGACCACCCGGAGCAAGTTTGCGAAGGCTGTCTGGTGGCGAAACAAACTCGTAGCGGTTTTCCACAGCAGACGAGTTTCAGAGCTTCGCAAGCACTCGAACTGGTTCACGTAGATCTGTGCGGACCAATCACACCTCGTACAGATGCCGGGAATCAATACTTCATGTTGATCGTGGATGACTACTCCAGAGCCATGTGGGTGTACATGCAGAAGAGCAAGGATGAGGCAAAGTCGAACTTTCAGAAGTTCATAACTCTTGTCGAAAACGAAGTCGATAAGAAGGTGAAGTCGGTCAGATCAGACCGAGGAGGAGAATTCCTCGCAAGAGAGTTCGACTCGATTTGTGAAGAGAAGGGTATTGCAAGATTCTTCACGGCTCCGTATTCACCTCAACAAAACGGAGTCGTAGAAAGAAGAAACCGGACCGTGGTCGAAACGGCACGAAGTCTGTTGAAGAGCCGATTCCTGCCCGGGAGGTTTTGGGCAGAAGCAGTACGACATGCTGTCTATCTGCTAAATCGTGCGACCACGCGATCACTGGATGGAGTCACTCCATATGAACAGTGGTCGGGAAGAAAACCCAATGTCGAGCATCTAAGGGTTTTCGGATGCTTAGCCCATATGAAGCCATCCACTTATCTCAAGAAGCTAGACGACCGGAGCCGACGGATGATCTATCTTGGCTCAGAACCAGGCACCAAGGCGTACAGGTGCTATGATCCGGTCGAAAGGAAGATTCATGTGAGCAGAGACGTGGTCTTTGAAGAAAACAAACATTGGGAGTGGGAAGAACACGAGGACAGTGAGAAGGACATATCGAAGTGGGTAACATTCGAAGTCGAAGTCGAAAATACCGACAATACGGAAGAAGCTACGACCACATCTCAAAACTCAAGTATCGATCATGAAGTATTACCTGAGATAGAAGACCTCGATGAAGAAGATTCAAACGGTCGAGTACCGAAGATAAGGAGCATTAGCGAGATCTATGCACAGACTGAACCAATGCAGTCTGAAGAATTGTTATTTTGCACGACTGCAGAAGAACCCACGAGTTATGAAGAAGCAAAGGGGGATGCATGCTGGAGAATTGCTATGCAGGAAGAGTTGAAGTCGATTGAAGAGAACGACACATGGGAACTCACCGATTTGCCAAAGGGTCATCGAGCAATCGGTTTAAAGTGGATCTTCAAGGTAAAGAAGGATTCCAAGGGAGAAGTCGTAAAACACAAAGCACGACTTGTGGCGAAAGGGTATGTTCAAAAACAAGGCATCGACTACGAAGAAGTCTTTGCCCAGTAGCTCGTATGGAGACTATACGACTACTTCTTGCATTGGCAGCAAACGGTGGATGGGAGATTCACCACATGGATGTGAAAACGGCGTTCTTCAACGGAGACATTGAGGAGGAAGTTTATGTTTCTGAACCGCCGGGTTTTCAATCCAAGAAACAAGCCGAGAAAGTCTTGAAGCTGAACAAAGCTCTCTACGGACTTAAGCAAGCACCACGAGCATGGAATTTGAAACTTGACAAAAGTCTAACGGCACTCGGGTTCAGAAAAAGCCACTCTGAACATGCCGTATACTCAAGGGGAGATGCGAAGAACAGACTAATCGTGGGTGTTTACGTGGACGACTTGATCATTACTGGATCAAGCTCGAAAGAGATTATAAGGTTTAAAGAAGAGATGAAGAGGCTGTTCAAAATGACTGATTTAGGACTTCTGTGCTACTACCTCGGCATTGAAGTAAATCAAACTGACAACGGCATAACACTTTGTCAGTCGGGATATGCTCAAAAGATTCTGGAGAAGTCGGGTATGGAAGAGTGCAATCCATGTCAAACCCCAATGGAGAATCATCTGAAGTTGAGCAAGACAGGCCCAGGATCACCAGTTGATGCCACGACTTATAGGAGCATTGTCGGAAGTCTACGGTATCTGATCCACACCCGACCAGACATCTCGTTTGCGGTCGGGTACGTAAGCCGTTTCATGGAGAAACCGACTCAGGAGCATATGAATGCCGTAAAACACATCCTGAGATACATCAAAGGTACTCTGAATCTCGGGATTCAGTTCAAGAAAAAAAGGAGCAAACGGTTTGTCACTAACGGGCTATAGTGACAGCGACATGGCGGGAGATGTCGACGATCGGAAGAGCACGACAGGCGTAATGTTTGTGCTTGGGGAGAGTCCGATCAGTTGGCAATCCCAGAAGCAAAAGGTGGTTGCATTATCTTCGTGTGAAGCCGAGTACATCGCAGCGAGCGCAGCATCTTGTCAGGGAGTTTGGCTCGCTCGACTGCTGAGTGAATTGTCGGACGAGACAATCCAGAAGGTGACGCTCAGGGTTGATAACAAATCTGCAATAGCGCTGAGCAAGAATCCGGTTCTACATGATAGAAGCAAACACATAGACACAAGATATCATTACATCAGAGATTGTGTCGAAGAAGGGAAGATCGCTATCGACTATATCAGTACAGATGAACAAAAGGCTGATATTTTGACGAAGTCGCTGGGGCGGATAAAGTTCTCGGAGATGAGGAGAAAGATCGGTATGATTGAAGTGGAAAAACAAGATTAGGGAGAGAATGTTGTAAATAATCTTGTTTAGGAGTCAGAAACCGAGTCAAAGTCGTAGTTGGAATCCGAGTCGAAGTCGTATGAGACTCGGAGTCGGAGTAGGTTGAGAACCCGTGTTGAAGTAGAACAGCCGGGTATAAAAAGAGGCTTAGAGCCATGTTGATGAGGACATCACTTCTCCGGATACACACAACACACCTCCACTTGACATTCAAGGACCAATCACTAGAGCTCGCGCCCGACAATTGAATTTACAGGTGAGCTCGTTGCTAAGTACTTCTTTTTGTTCATTTGAGAATCGATTGCTACCTAATGATTTAATAATGATTAGGAACCATGGAGAGGACCTAGAAGTACTTGGAGAAGGACTACGAGGCGCACAAGTCCAGCAAGGGCGGTCGAATCATGTTGGAGGCCCAACTCAAACCGACTTCGAATCCAATTCGGAGTCCAGGACCAGGCCGCATTAAAACGGACGCCCAGATCGCATCCGGACTCCGTTTTGGACGTTCTACATATGTATGGAAAGCTGAGAAGACTACCTTTCCAATGGCTCTGGTCCCATGTCAAAATTCCTTCTGAGTCGACGGGAATCGTCGAAACAAGTGAGCGTTCAGAATCTGTCAGGGTGCTGCGCCACCGTCTTTTGGGCCTTTTGGCTTTGTATCGTGTTGGAGCCCATTAGGGGCGCGTCCAGGGGTTTTGCACGCCCCTCAATCCTTTATATCCAGCCGCCACCCCCACCATTAGGGTTGGGGTTTTGCTTAGATTAATTCTGTCTTTGAACAGTTTCGCCGTTCATCGGTTTGTGAGACCCCAACTTTCGAGTGCTAAATCAATACATCTGCAATTCAGTTGTGTTCTTCCTTGTTCTTGCTTGTGTTCTTCGATTCGCAGGCAAGGATTAGCCTTCTTGGCGAGGTCAACCGGCTGCGCACGGTTGATAACCTGAGGAGACGTGGTGCTGCGATTGCGGGGTTCGGAACGTGTCGTTCGGAAGCCGGATCGAATTGTGTCGTGCCTCCACCAAATCGAACATATCCAGAACCTGTTGGAAGATCGGGACCCCGTTCCCATCAAGTGGTAATCAGAGCTTCAGGTGTTCCTTCAGGTTCGCGTTACCCTCCTTTGTTGTTTTCGGTTTCGTCCTAGAGTCCATGAAAAAGCCCTACAAAAAATTGTAGTCATAGTTTGTTTCCTGTCCTAGATCTCGTTTAGCCTTTGCACAATTTGATTCCAGAGTCCGTAGTGTTGAGTTTGTGTCCTTAGTCAAGTTGTGTTGCTGGTTTAGATCGTGTTTTGTTTCGGGTTATCTTGCTTCCGCTACCTCTCATACCCTCTGTTTCGGGTTAGGCGTGAAACCCTAGCCGTCATCCATCGCGTATTCCACCCTCTGTTTTTGTTTTCCCACCCATATCCCACCCTCTGTTAACCCTCTGTTTTCATCATCCATCACGTCTCGTGATCACACAGCATCATCCCCCGCCTTTCCCCGAGCTTCCGCCACAAATTTCCACCAAATCCCTCCACCCGATCTTTGTTTTGGCCTCCACAGAAACCATAACTCAGAGGTCCAACTTCAAACGACCATAACTTTTGCATACGGACTCGAAATCAGTTGATTTTTTTTTGAAATTGGGTGAAATTAAATTTTGCATCCGATACTCGAGCTCCGAAATTGATTTTATTTTCCCCAAATTCGGCCTGGAAAGTGCAGTACTCGAGCTCCGAAATTGATTTACCGAATTTACAGCACATTCATTATTTTCTGTAGGCCACACCTTACATCGGATTGAGTTGAAACTTTGTGTGGCTCCTATTTCTGTGCTCTGCTCTGTGAAAAAAATAAAATAAAAAAGACACAAAAAAGAAAAATTTCGGCTTAGTAGAGAAGAGAGAGAAATTCCGTTCTCGGCTCTAGTACTGGCCCAAAAAAAAGAAAAAAAACAGAAAAAAAAACAGAAAAAAAACCGGACAGAACACAGTTTTAGGTGACAGAGCTTTATTTGTTTTGTGCTTTGCTGAATTAAGTTTCTCATTCCCTGGCCATCTTTGTGCTGTCTTCGCTTACTTTCTGGCCGTGATTCCTTGTTCATCATATCCTAACACTGATATAGGACACATTTAGGCCAGCAACTAGGACCAGTGCTTTGGACATTTATTCAGCATTACTATCTGTTATTGATTTGTGTTCCACTGATATATTTGGCCTTCCAAGCTCCATATATCTACTTCTGGATAGCACAGTTTTGACCCTTGCAATCGTACCCACGCTCGACATGGTTTCACGAACCAGCCACCGGTTGTACCACCTGCTGCTTTGGTAAGAACACTTGTAAGAGCTTGGTAAGCCACTTCCTTTGCGAGATTCCACTGCCCTTCATTTGTAGTTGATAGGGATAATCCTTTTGTTTTCCCTGTGTTTCCACTAACCATGGGAGGAGACGAAGGACACGGGTCACCGGTCGATTTCAACGAGTGTGTTAGTCGCGGCCAGCTACAAGCTGCGCTCGACAAACAAAATGCTTCACTCAGCGCGAGAATGGACACCATCGTCGCCGCCATTGCCAAGTTGAACACCACGGAAGGCATTGAGCGGGTGGAGCGGCGGTTGGCTGACCTCACTGGTCGGATGGACAAATTGGAGGCACGTCTGCCACCTGTCACTGACGGCCATCGTCCTGATGATGACATAGTGTATCATGCAGATGGCAACATTGATCGGCGGGCGACACAAGATGCACGACTACGTCGGCGTCTTCAGCAAAACCGACAAGGTATGGGAGGTAATAACCATAACCGACATGGTATGGAAGGTAATAACCAGAATCGTCATGGTAACGACGACCCTTTTGCTAAAGTTAAGTTTACCATTCCATCTTTTTCTGGTCTTTATGATGCTGAAATATATCTTGATTGGGAGATGACGGTAGAGCAAAAATTTAATTCTCACTTGGTTCCTGAACAACATAGAGTTAGACAAGCTACTAGTGAGTTTAAGGACTTTGCTATTATCTGGTGGAATGAACTCAGTAACATGCGCTTACAACCTGATACATGGGAGCAGTTAAAAGAAGATATGCATAATCGTTTTGTTCCTCCCACATATAAACTTGAATTGAGAAAAAAATTGCAGCGCTTAGAACAAGGTGATCGTTCTGTTCAGGACTATTATGCTGAGCTTCAAAAGGGTATGATGCGTTGTGGGGTTGTTGAGGACACAGAGGATAAGATTTGTCGTTTCTACGGGGGGTTACGGCGTGAAATTCAGGATATTGTTGATTATAAAGAATTTACTACTGTCAACCAGTTGTTCCACCTTGCTATGCTTGCAGAAAAAGAATTGCAGGGACGCAAGGAACAAGATTGCAGCAGCGCCACCGAAGCCACCTTCAAAAAATTCTTTGCAGGTTCCAGCCAAGAGTAGTTCTTCTTCCGTGGCTTCAACGAGTCTGTCGGGCCCCCGGATTACAAACCCGGACCCTCTGTGTATTACTGCACTAGTCCCAGATCACAGCTAGTGCACACAGTTAAACAGAAATGATTCATGACCAACATCGCATTTATTACAATTATAAAGAGTACTGACCACCAGGTCTCACTATTACAATTGAGGTTTCAAGACCTCGCACAATCCAAACACAGCGGAAGCAAAGAAAACTCAAAGCAGACCCATCAATATGCCACAGGCAGTTGACTGGGGAAGCGCGACCTAGTCCTCCGGGAAGAATCCGTCACAGCCACAGACGAAGCAGTAGTTGTAATCACCTTCTTGAGCTTCATGTTCCTCTGAGGTTTTATTTTAAGTGTAGCATGTGAGTACATAAAGTACTCCGCAAGTCTTGGGAAAAATGCATAGATGCAAGGTTTAACAAAGGAAAGCTATATGGTTCTTTTGCACAAAGCAACATTTTAAAAATTTAATTACTACTAATTATTTTCGAAGGCAACATTTTAACCAATTAACTGTTTTAACAAAACTATCATTAATTCTCTAGTGAAGGTTCCGTCTACCAACACTAGCTAACATTTTGAACAAGTTTAATACTGCGGGTTACATCCACCCTCTCTGGCTCCAACCGCCAGGATACCCTTCCGAGAGTTCCCTCCACTCTCGGAATACAAAACTTTAATTTTTAAAACCAAAACCAGAAATCTACCATGTGAATGCATTCCTTGCCCGCCCTTGACCGTGGGCACGGCTATTCGAATAGTTTTACACTCTGCAGAGGTTGTACAACTTTACCCACAAGACATAAATTATCCTAAAAGTCAACACGCTTCCTTTGGCATGAGACCCAGATAAAATATCACAAAGCTTTTACCTTACTCTAATCTAGCTAGATACCACCCGCTGAGGTTTCACCGCAGGTAGGCTAACTGCCCGAACCGAAGCCCCCTCTTGCGCCATATGAGTACAGTAAATCCCTGTCCCTCACTGTGAATAACCAGTCCATCCCTGGCATCCACTTTCCACTGGTGGCACCTAAACTAGACTATCGTAAGTTAGTCAGCTAGGTCGTACCCATATAGACTTGTGGTTGTACGGTTAATGCTTAGTCTGGACAAACACAAGCGTCGGTCCTTAATTGACTAGGGTGGAACATACACTTAACAAGATCTCGTGCTTACTGCACCAACCCAAACTAACCATCCACCCTAATCCAAACCATCTTTCACATTTTATTTTATTTTAAAACAACAGTGGCAACTCCAATTACCACTAAGTTTGTAAACACAAGGGTATTACAGTAATTCATAATTTCCCAATTTTCAAAGTGTCCGAGGTATTAATTAGCACGACTAAGCATTACACTACCATACCACTACTCACAAGATTGATAGTAATCTCATTATTGAGACAAAGGAAGTTCTAGGGTGACAAGGGTACATGACATTCAATTTCAAATGAGGGTATAACAAGATTGGAATAACTAATTCCTAAAGATTGAACTAAAGTTTTATGTAAATAGCAATGCACATAATTTAAAATATTTAAAACATTTTAAAATCATAGGTTCAAAATGATCAAAGGATACTTGCCTTCTTGGACGCTGGGTGGGTCTTCTTGCTGCGACTCGACGAGTTCCTCGGCGACGGCGGAATCTACGCGCGAAAAGACGGACAACCAAAACAAATAAATTCAACCAAAAATTAAATAAAATTCAAAAATTAAAAAAAAGTGCATATTTAGATAGTTTATGATTTTAGAAAAATTTAGAAATTTGAACGGCTCAAATCGGAGTTAAAATGAGAAAGTTATGGCTTCCGGAAGATTAAATGGGAGGGAAAAAGGAAAATGCCGATTTCGGGAATTATTTTTGTACTGGAAAATGCCATTTATGACGTCATCAAAATTCGAAATTGCTGAGCGGGAAAGATATTTGAATGACGTGTGGGTCCGGTCTACCGTGGACCGGATCCACGGACCACGAATTTCGCCGACGTGGCGCACCGGCCACGAGGCGCCATGCGGGCGTGAGGTGGCGGCCACGCGGGCGGCCACGCGGGCAAGGCCGGCCGACGTGGAGGCCACGCGGGCGGCGCGCTCGGCCGGCTCGGGAGGCGCACGGCCGGCGGCCGGCGACCGGGCGACGAGCGGCGGCGGAGTGAGGGGGGGTCGGCGGCGGCTTACCGGCGGCGGCGACGGGTGGTGGGGCGGCCGGCGGCGGCGCAAAAGATGGCGGCGGCGGCGGCTTTTGAAGGCGGCGGCGGTGGGGTGCCGGGAGGCGGCCGAAAGGAGGAGGAGAGGTGCGGTGGGAGGCGGGGTGAAGGAGGGGAGGGGAAGGGCGGTATTTATAGGTAAGGGGAAGGAGGGGCGGCCAAAAATGGGGAGTTCGCCGGAGTTAATGAAATCCGTGATTAGAGGAAATAAAAGAGGGGAAACGGCCGGATGAATGGAGGTAATTGATTTGGCATCCGTTACCATGTTTTAATCGGGAATTAAAGCGAAGGAAACGGCCGAATTCAAAGCTCTATTTTCGGATTAATGGAGGTGGAGAGAGAGGGTTGGAGGAGGAAGAAGAAGAGGTAGAAGAAGGATATGACAAGGGGGCCCCATGTGTCATAGAGAGGGTGAAATGGTGAAGGGGTATGGGCCGTTAGATTCGTGACACGTGGCAAGTGGGTGTATGAGAGGCTTTGGATTTTATGAAGGGGTAAGTTGTGGTGGATGGCTAGGATTAAAACGTGGAGAGAGGTTGATTTAATCTGAGAGCGACACGTGGCGGGCTAGGAATAACTTGATTTTTATTTTCGGAATAAATTTCAGAAATTACTATAAACTTTATAAAAGCTTGGAAAATTAATATTTAATGCCTAAAAATTCCAGAAAAATCATAGAATATTCCTGGAAGTATTTTAGACTTATTAAAAATATTTTTAGTTTCAGATTTATATTTTATAATTTTATAAAATTCTTTTTTTAACTTTGAAAATTGATTTTAAATTCCAGAAAATTCTCTAACATTACTTAAAAATTTAGGGAAGGCTAGGAAAAATAAAATAAACTCTTTTTGGCTTTAACAAAATATTTTAAATACATTTTCTTGTTTTAAAATTTTAAATAAACTCCAAATAAATCCGAATAAATCCAGGTAAATCCAAATAAATTCCGAATACATTAAAATAATTAATTTAAAATTAAAATTTTCAGAAAGCGAAATTTTGGGATGTGACAGGGTCGCTCCTCCGACATTCAGTGCCATCGCTGCCATGGGCTTGGTCATGTGCAGAAGAATTGCCCTAGCCAACGGGCATACATCGCCACAGAAGATGGAGGCTACATCAGCACTTCAGATATCGAGGAGGATGATGATGTTGCTGCTGCCTCGGATGACACTGGCGGTGGTGATGATGACCTGGTCCTTGGTGGGGCGTCCACAGCGACGCTACGGAGCATCATTGTGCAGCGAGTCCTCAGCACACAGGTAGAACAAACCGACAAGCTTCAACGCCATAATTTGTTTCAGACTTTCTTCGCAATCAAGAACCGGCGTGCACGTGTCATCATTGATGGAGGAAGCTGCAACAACTTGGTGAGTTCTGATTTGGTCAAGAAGCTTGGCTTGACCACGCGACCACATCCACATCCATACCATATTCAGTGGTTAAATGATTCTGGAAAAGCTAAGGTAACACAAACATGCCGAGTCCATTTTTCCATTGGTGGTTATGCTGATCATGTTGATTGTGATGTGGTTCCCATGCAAGCATGCTCTCTTTTATTGGGTAGACCTTGGGAATTTGATAATGATGCTTTACACCATGGTAGTAGTAACAACTACACTTTTATGCATAAGGGAAAGAAAGTTACTTTACTGCCTTTGACCCCAGCTGAGATAATAGAGGCCGATAGGGAGAGAATTGCTGCTGCTAATGATGCAAAGGAACATGATAAATCTGAAAAACAGCAAGTAATCCATTTAAAAAATTCTGTTCTGCTTGCCACAAAATCAGACCTTGCTGAAATTGATGATGTTAATGATACATGCTATGCTTTTGTGTGCAAAGATGCTTTATTTTCTCTTGATAATATGCCTTGCACTTTGCCTGCTCCTGTCACTAACCTTTTGCACGAGTTTAGAGATATTTTCCCTGATGAGATACCTCCAGGACTTCCACCTATTCGAGGGATTGAACACCAGATTGACTTGATCCCTGGAGCGAGTTTGCCAAATCGTGCGGCGTACAGGACCAATCCCGAAGAGACTAAGGAGATTCAGCGACAAGTCCAAGACCTTTTGGACCGTGGGTACGTACGTGAGAGCCTTAGTCCTTGTGCTGTTCCTGTTCTTTTGGTTCCCAAAAAAGATGGATCTTGGCGTATGTGTGTAGATTGTAGAGCCATTAACAACATTACTATAAGGTATCGTCATCCTATTCCTAGGCTAGACGACATGCTTGATGAGTTGTGTGGTGCTATAATTTTCACAAAGATTGACTTGCGTAGTGGATACCACCAAATAAGAATGAAACTTGGCGATGAATGGAAAACTGCTTTTAAAACTAAGTTCGGCTTGTATGAGTGGTTAGTCATGCCTTTTGGTTTAACTAATGCACCTAGCACTTTCATGAGATTAATGCACGAGGTTTTACGTCCTTTCATTGGCAAATTTGTGGTTGTTTACTTTGATGATATCTTGATTTATAGCAAGTCCATGGATGAACATTTGAATCACTTACGTGCTGTTTTTAATGCTTTGAAAGATGCGCGTTTGTTTGGTAACCTTGACAAGTGCACCTTTTTCACGGATCGAGTCTCTTTTCTTGGCTATGTTGTGACTCCACAGGGAATTGAGGTTGATAGAGCCAAGGTGGAGGCGATATGGAGTTGGCCCACGCCCACGACGGTCTCCCAAGTGCGGAGTTTTCTTGGTCTTGCAGGATTTTATCGCCGCTTTGTCAAGGAATTCAGCACCATTGCGACGCCATTGATTGAGTTAACAAAGAAGGGCATCGTGTTCCATTGGGGGCCATCACAAGAGGAGTCCTTTAATCTTTTGAAGGACAAGCTTACACACGCACCATTGCTCCAACTTCCGGATTTCGGTAAGACTTTTGAGCTGGAATGTGATGCTAGCGGAATTGGTATTGGTGGTGTTTTGATGCAAGAAGGCAAACCTGTTGCCTACTTTAGTGAAAAATTGAATGGTCCTGCTCTTAATTATTCCACGTATGATAAAGAATTGTATGCTCTTGTTCGTTCTTTAGAGACGTGGCAACACTATTTATGGCCTAAAGAATTTGTCATTCATTCCGATCATGAATCACTTAAGCATATTCGTAGTCAAACCAATTTGAATCGTAGACATGCTAAGTGGGTTGAATTTATTGAATCTTTTCCTTATGTCATTAAACACAAGAAAGGGAAGGATAATGTGATTGCTGATGCTTTGTCTCGACGCTATACCATGTTGTCTCAACTTGATTGTCGTATATTTGGGCTTGAAACAATTAAAGCACAATATGTTAATGATGATGATTTTAAAGTTGTGATGGAAAATTGTAAAGAGGGACGTACATGGAACAAATATGTCATACATGATGGGTTTTTGTTTAGAGCTAACCGCCTATGCATTCCAGTTGGTTCCGTTCGTCTTTTGTTGTTGCAGGAGGCACATGGAGGAGGTTTGATGGGACATTTTGGTGCCAAGAAGACGGAGGAGGTGCTGGCCACACATTTCTTTTGGCCAAGGATGAGACGAGATGTAGAGCGGTTCGTGGCTCGGTGCGCCACATGTCAAAAAGCTAAGTCGCGGTTGAACCCACATGGTTTGTATATGCCTCTTCCCGTTCCTTCTATTCCTTGGGCTGATATATTTATGGACTTTGTTTTGGGATTGCCAAGGACTAAGAGGGGGAGGGATAGTATTTTTGTGGTGGTTGATCGTTTTTCTAAGATGGCACATTTTATTCCTTGTCATAAAAGCGACGATGCTGTTCATATTGCTGACCTTTTCTTTCAAGAAATCGTTCGCTTGCATGGTATGCCTTCTACTATTGTTTCAGATCGCGATGCAAAATTCTTGAGTCACTTTTGGCGCACTTTGTGGAATAAATTGGGGACAAAGCTGCTGTTTTCTACAACTTGTCATCCCCAAACTGATGGACAAACAGAGGTCGTGAATCGAACATTGTCCACCATGTTGAGAGCGATCTTGAAACGCAATTTGAAGATGTGGGAAGAGTGTTTGCCGCATGTGGAGTTTGCATATAATAGGGCGGAACACTCCACCACCAAGGTAAGTCCCTTCCAGGTAGTGTATGGATTTAACCCCCGTGCTCCTATTGATCTTTTGCCTTTACCTACCACTGAGAGAACACATAATGATGCTAAAAAGCGTGCTGAATTTATTCTTAAATTGCATGAAACCACTAAGGCAAATATTGAAAAGATGAATGAAAAGTATAGAATTGCTGGTAGTGAAGGTAGAAGGGAAGTTAAACTTGTACCGGGTGATTTGGTTTGGTTGCACTTGAGAAAGGATAGATTTCCTGAGTTAAGAAAATCAAAATTGATGCCTAGAGCTGCTGGTCCTTTTACGATAGTTGAGAAGATAAATGATAATGCATATAAACTTGAGTTGCCTCCCGAGTTTGGGGTTAGTCCCACCTTTAACATTTCAGATTTGAAGCCATACTTGGGAGAAGAAGATGAGGCTGAGTTGAGGACAACTCCGCTTCAAGAGGGGGAGGATGATGAGGACATCACTTCTCCGGATACACACAACACACCTCCACTTGACATTCAAGGACCAATCACTAGAGCTCGCGCCCGACAATTGAATTTACAGGTGAGCTCGTTGCTAAGTACTTCTTTTTGTTCATTTGAGAATCGATTGCTACCTAATGATTTAATAATGATTAGGAACCATGGAGAGGACCTAGAAGTACTTGGAGAAGGACTACGAGGCGCACAAGTCCAGCAAGGGCGGTCGAATCATGTTGGAGGCCCAACTCAAACCGACTTCGAATCCAATTCGGAGTCCAGGACCAGGCCGCATTAAAACGGACGCCCAGATCGCATCCGGACTCCGTTTTGGACGTTCTACATATGTATCGAAAGCTGAGAAGACTACCTTTCCAATGGATCTGGTCCCATGTCAAAATTTCTTCTGAGTCGACGGGAATCGTCGAAACAAATGAGCGTTCAGAATCTGTCAGGGTGCTGCGCCACCGTCTTTTGGGCCTTTTGGCTTTGTATCGTGTTGGAGCCCATTAGGGGCGCGTCCAGGGGTTTTGCACGCCCCTCAATCCTTTATATCCAGCCGCCACCCCCACCATTAGGGTTGGGGTTTTGCTTAGATTAATTCTGTCTTTGAACAGTTTCGCCGTTCATCGGTTTGTGAGACCCCAACTTTCGAGTGCTAAATCAATACATCTGCAATTCAGTTGTGTTCTTCCTTGTTCTTGCTTGTGTTCTTCGATTCGCAGGCAAGGATTAGCCTTCTTGGCGAGGTCAACCGGCTGTGCACGGTTGATAACCTGAGGAGACGTGGTGCTGCGATTGCGGGGTTCGGAACGTGTCGTTCGGAAGCCGGATCGAATTGTGTCGTGCCTCCACCAAATCGAACATATCCAGAACCTGTTGGAAGATCGGGACCCCGTTCCCATCACATGTATTCAATGGACCAAGCAATTGAGAAAATACCAAAAAGAGGGAAAGACACAAAGCATTGTTTTGTTGTGTGATTGTGGAAGACGTGGTCGGAAGGACTCAGGATCACCGCAAGCGTGATCGGGAAGAGTTACGACCACGGCAAAGTTCTAGCAGGCGTGATCGAGAGGTGGTTCGACCACGCAGAGAAGGCTACGACCGCGGGGAAGATGGTCATAAGGAGCAGCGACTACGCCGAGAAGATCATTGCGTGATCGGAAGCAACTCCGATCACGTTGAAGGAAGTGAACGTAGTCGAAAGGGTGTTCGACTACGGTGAACAGTGATCGCCAGCATCACTGCGTGATCGTAGAAGGCTTCGATCACGGTATCTCGAGCGGCTGAAGGAAGGCAGTGGCAGCGATATCGCAGAGCGGTCGTAAATTGCTACAGTAAATTTACGACCACATTGAAAAGGCGATCGGAGGAGATTGAAGCGTTCGGAATTGGTCGTAAGTACTCTAAACCGATCGTATTTAATTCTCACCAGTCGTAAACGACCTTAACCGGTCGTGGAAGACCCTGGGAGGTCGTAAGACCTTACAACACTTACTATTTATTTGCGTTTACGAGACAAATTAAAAAGGATCTCGAAAGCACATTTTAATTTTGTATGGCCTATTTTGAACTAAATACAAGGATTTGCGTACAAACTTATGTGATTTTATGTTGTTTTTCTCATGTTTGTTAATCCTTTTCTTTTTTCTTTTAAGAGTGAGAGAGGCTCACCGCATTCCTAGTAAAGCATAAGTCGATAGTCATCTGGCCAACCGTCTCCTCCTCGTGATTGTCCCAATCAGTGCTACTATTGTAGCAACGTCTCTACAGAAGTCCACAAGTCCAGGGATGGAACACCGTGCGTCAGTGTGCAAGCACCAGCGTGCACGGCAGAAGTTTTGAGAGGTGGCGGCTAAGGTTTCGATTGGTGTGTATCTGGATGTTGTAATACCCCAGCTTCTCAAAAGCCCGAAATCTCACCCACAACAAAAGCACGACAGAGGTTTAGATATGTTGGGAGTGGCACACGGGAGGAACCGAAGGAAAACAAACTAGCCGTCAGGGCTTAACTCTCCCCTACTATTAATTCCTTATAACATGGAACGAATTCTTATTCGAACCCAGCTTCTCCCTACAACTTGTTCCATGAAACCAATCCAACAACCAAAAACCCACACATCCCTTTTCCTGTATTTCTTATCTCGAATTACGCACAGGTCCTTGGGGTAGTATTTTTGGGATATTCCATTCTACCCCCTTAATAGAATTCGACCTCAAATTCTGCTCCTCATGATTCCCAAATACTTGTCACTCATAATACTCCAACTCTCAACTCACTTCCTACTCTAATTAATGCAACCAAACCACCTTAGCATTTGACAACATCACAAGCCCCCTCACCAGTTCCAACCCACAGCCATCGCACTGGATGGGTTCAAAGGTGACATCTCACTCGATGGTTAATGGCTCTAATGATATCTCGTGCTACATATTTTTAGCCCAAAAATTTCATCGACACTAGACGTGGAACACAAAGTGCACAACACACATGGACTCACGAAGGTCCAATCGATAAGCCAGTTCTCAATATGCGCCTATAACAAGAACGATCCAATGTATCTCGACTATATTCGCCTTGGCACCGAACCGCACAATGCCTATAGTGGAAGATAACCTCAGGTGTACCTTGACCCCTACCTCGAACAACATTCCACGCCCTCTAACATCGTCATGGCTCCCCCGAGAGCCCAACCCCTCTTTTTCTCTCTGATTAGATACAACTGTCTAATCATCACCTATCCGCAAGGCCACCTCCCAAACTCCAAACTAAGCAATTGGGTTGTCAAATAGATACAACTCGAAGAGCTCTATGCATCAAAGGTCTCGTATTCCCAAATTAACTTGCACATTTTAAACTTACCCTTCAAATTTAGATTCAATTAAGGTTTTGGATATCACGTGTGAACATTAGCTTTCACTTCCATATTCTATGTCAGCACATTATACTCACAATAACTTTAACTCATCAAACAATTTTTTCCATGGCACAAACCCGCCATGGGAAAAGAAATCCAAACCACAATCCAGAAAACGAGAAGGTCAGACTTGCTTTTCATGGCACAAATACCCTAACTCTCAACAATACCAGAAGCTTTTCTCTTATTTCTCAAATGATTCCCTCACTTTATAGGGCACATCTCTTTTTAACAAGGAGAAAAACAAAACGCACATACCATATTCCTTAAACCAATTCTCTTTCAAAAGAATCCACTCGAGAAATTTTAAGGAGTCCACCAAGAATCACTCGAATTCCAGATAAGTAATATACATTCAAAACCACATAAACCAAAGGATCGAATCACTCCAGTACTCAAAAATACAAATTCTTTTTTCCAACAAGTGAAAGGACCATCCACATGCCAAAAAAACACCTTTCTTTCCAAATGGCAATGAAAAAAACCTATAAAGTAAGCAAGAACCAAAAATGCATCTCATTGCCCCCAAAAGGTACTTTCCTCAACTTTAAAGTATATTTTATTTCCCATTTAGCCATAATTTTTTTCCAAAACATCGTATATCTTGCATAGACATTTCTTTAATTTGCCATCTTCAATGTTAAACACAATCTCACTACAAACACGACTACAAATCTAGAAAAACTCTAGTGGCAAGGTTCCCACACAAAAGTACCACTTTTGTTTTCAATTGCACCTAAGGGTAGATTCCCCATTGAACATTGTCAGCTAGTTATTTTAAGGGACAAATACTCATAGAATTCCCACACACATCCCCAGTTATCACAACCTAACAAATTCCATTAATGATCAAAGCCATCCAATTTCACTTTGTTATTACAGATAATCACATTAAGATTTTAACTTCAAAATCTAGGTTACTCAAATCATCACAAGCCACAATAATAAATTCCTCTACTACAACTAGTTGGACGGAGATATTAAGCAATTTTTTAATTTCAAAGACTGCCACAATAAAATTTCAGTTGCAAATGATGAATAAAGTCTAACAAGTGAATCTAGTCTCTACCGACTACCTTTAAACAAAACATTCAAATTCCAATAATGTCATTCATGAAGGAACAATTCATATACCATGACAATAGATCAACATTCATCACCATTCAATTAGCTCCCCCATTGTTTTGGTTATTACACCAACTTTTTCAGACTTGCATTAGATGATACGAAAATAATGGTAATAATTTGAACAATGTATCATGTTTCCATACTTTTGATGAATTCAGGAATCCACAGGCATATATAATGAAAGGACAATAATTCATTAGCAAACAAGAAAGCTTTTAATAAATTCCAAAGAGTT
This sequence comes from Dendrocalamus latiflorus, assembly GCA_017311315.1. NCBI lineage: Eukaryota > Viridiplantae > Streptophyta > Magnoliopsida > Poales > Poaceae > Dendrocalamus > Dendrocalamus latiflorus. The sequence goes on from CM029658.1 coordinate 24,669,916, forward strand.
CACTTATAAGTTAAATAATTATATTACTACACTTTTTTGTTAATATCCTACTAAAGTTTTGTAAAACATACTACTACCATGTAAGCCAATAAATTTGAAATGAATTATGAGTACAAAACTCCAAGCATTATATTAATTTATCATTAGAGGAAGACCTAAATTTTTTCAAAGGTTTAACACTGTTCTCAAATACATTTACCAACAATTATACAAGTACCAATTTAACAATCTCTTAACATGAATTACCACATCATAAAACTTTCCAAAATTTAACAATCTCTTAACATGAATTACCACATTATCCCATAATGTTTTATCATCCTATCATAAGTTTTAAAACTCACACAGCATCACAAGATTATCGCAACAACCATAATGTTCTAGTAAGACTCTTTTATCAGGACAAACTATTACCCAACATTCTCCGAAAGCACACAGATATCACATTTACAGAATTTCATCCATTAAACTCTTAGTAATGCTCAACACCAATCTTAGTGCACATTAGTTACACTATGGTGACTCTCAACAACGATCAACAATTATTTGAATTATGAAATCTATTTCTTATCCTACTTTTAGATTCAATCACATAAAATATTTATAAACACATATTCAACATTCTCATCTTATGTTCAAAACTTAGAGCAAAATACTATCGAAACATCAATATTAGAACCTCTAGTAAACAAGATTTCGTATGATAACACAACAATATTCATCCACTCATTTAAACACAATAGATCAATTTAGCATGGCATCAAGTATGTAAATCAAGCATCTATATTTGTTCACTAAGTATCCATAGAAAAGATTAATTCAGGATTAATATTTACTAAAGATAGAAAATCTCACATATCTACATAACCTTCACAAATGTGTAGAAGAAACTATTGGGATAAAATAACCCAATTCATCTAATATAGTTTGAGAGTTCTTAACATTCTAGTCATATAATCAATTCTACAATGCTCTATGCTTCCATATGACCATAACAATTCAAGTTATAATAGCACACTCCTACTCACTATTCATCATGAAACTTCTTTAGGGCACTATCACATTCAATCAGCTTCACACATAAAGAGGTTACTTAAAATTACTTATGCACTACTTCCCTTCCCCAACATGACATTCCTTGTGTCTTACTAACTTTTGTTTTATACCCTTATTCAAACTAAAGAAATCATCACAAGAAGAGCTTTAGTATTTATCCTTCACAAAATCAGGCATTAAACCACAACACAAAAGTTACCCCAAAAACACATGAGTTTGAAACTCCCACATAAATATAGTTTGCAAAAGATATTCTTCTTGATCCAAAAGGAAATATTGAGCCAAGAAATAAGTCGTAACCCACAATTACGCAACCATCCAATACAAACATAGGCAACATCTCAATATTTCATTAACAACTATACAAGTAATGAAAGCATAAATGCAATGAATGATACAATCCCATACTACTGTGCAATGGCCAATTTGAGTAGTAGGGAATGCACACAAAGCTCAAATGTATTCAATGGGGTCCAAGGTTGTTGGCTTTCTGTTGGTGGAGGGGTATTTATGCTCCACACCAATAAATTCAACCGTTTGGGGACAAACCCCAAAACATAGCAAATGCGGTAGTACCACCAACTCGAATCGGTACTACCGCACCTACTGTTCAATGGTTATACCAGGTGCAACTAATGCAAATTAACTGGCCATTATAGGTAAATGCGGTAGTACCGCCATGTAAAATCTGTACTACCATTGGCTGGTAGTACCACACAACTAAATTGGAACTATCAATCTGGACTACCATTGGCCAGTAGTTGCGCACCCTAGTTGGCTGCTTGTGGGCAAGTCCTGAGGGTCCCACTTGAGTGAAGTTTCTGCTGCTACATTTTATCGATTTCGGGCTAATCGGCCCATGAGTAAGTTGTTACTATATTATCTACACTTTCGCATGATATGTTTTTGATAAACAGTAATGTATCTATGAGCACTATCTACTAATCCAGGGAATAGTGCGGTGGAATCATAGAGGATTCTGGGTTTCTAGACCTGGGGTCCGATAGGGCTAGTATCAGAGCATATCGACTGTAGGTCGTGACCTTAGTTAGCATGGCTGTTAGTTTTGTGACTAGAACTATTTCTTCAAAATCTAATTGCAAAATATAAGTAGTGTTGCTTGTTTTCATCTCTCTTACATGATTCCCTCTCATCTACATGCTGCACTAGCCATTTTTAGTTCCGAAGCTCTCTTATCCCGAATTCAAACTAGCAAGAGTCCGAGGCTCCTTTTGAAAATTGTTCTGAAAACCTACTTTGGACAAAAATCACAAAGCTTAAATTAGAAATTTATTTTCAAAAGATGTTTTATCCTTGGAAGTTCAATTATCAAATTATTTATAAAGTTCAATTTCAAACCATTTTAGCAAACCCGATCTTCCGAGGAAAATTTTCAAAAATTTAACCACTTACAAAATATATTCCAACAATTCGCCTTGGTTTCTCAAGTATGTATACCTATACAATATTTGTGGATCTGTGTCGATCATCAGAAAGAAACAATACTGTGAATTTTGGTTGGATAAATTTGTGGAGTTTGTATGACTAAATTAACTAGATTAATGGGGTGGTTGAATTCCAAAAAAAAGGAGGGAAGTGTGATAATAATTGTTGAATTACACTTTGATAAAGGGGTACAATTCTCAGTGGATGTTTACAATGGTGGGATACCAGAATATAGATGATTACTGGATGGATCATTGGAATTTCTGAAAAATTAGAAGAAGTAATGATAACCATTGAGTTATGGAGTTAATTAATAAACATTGTTCTCGGTGGACGTCTATGACAATAAAGTTGTTTGGAATGAGACTGTAGATAGTGAGGTTGCTCACTTGATAAACAGATTATGAGTTTGCATCAATGATGGAAGAGATTGGATTAAAAAACATAATACAAAATGGTACTTGTGAATTTACAAGTAAAATATTGTAGTATCGCTCAAAAAATAAAGTTGAATGGGATTGTTGCATAATGAATCCAAGATTGCATTTATGAATTTATTGTGGAAGTTGAGATTCATGTGAAAAATAGGTAACCTTGATTCGATTAATAAAACTACGAATAATACAATAGAAGCTACATGATCGGTAGATCAGATAAATGACAACACCTGCTGCATGGAGATTTAGACAATAGTAATGCCGTGATTAACTAATAAAAGAAGATAGCCTTGATTTAGTCAAGTAGAAGCAAAATTAGCAAGGTCATGGATTATAAGCCTACGAATAGAAGAATATGGGAACAAATTAGTTCGCTGATTGATATTGTGATATTTGTGGATGCTAGGATATCTTTGCAAAAAAAGGGGTATTTCAAAAATTCAAGTATTTCAAACCACTTTTGGAAAATCAGTCTTGCTATAAAATTCTATATCAAATATAGATAGTATATCATCTTTACAAAGAGACTTGATTTCAAAGTTCCCTTGCAACTCAGCCCCAGTATGTAAAAAAAATTCCCAAGAACTTGCTTTCAAAACCAAAACATGGGAATCTACTTGCTCTAGAATCTATTGGTGGGGCTTACCACTGAGAAACAAATATTTTCAACATTGGTATTTCAAAAAAAACCATTTTTTCAAAAGCTCTATTTTCAAATAATAATGAGCATGAGCTTCACTGCCAAAGGACTTCTCGAAGCTTTCCTTCCTCGACTTCTTTCCACAAAAAGGAAATTTAGTTTCGCTTTCCTTTCCCCTTACTTCAAAGATTCAAGCTCAAAGACCCCAAGGATGCTCATGAAGAGTTGGTGGCATCGCTTCTGCAAGCCTAGTGTTCAGAACCTTGTGCCCTTTAGTGTGTGTCTCTGGGCATAGGCATTGCCTTGTCAAAAGATTTTATTTGGCCCTGTGCACTGCCTTCTTACCCTCGGGCATTGTATTTCATAGTCATAGGAAAGGCTTGCTTTCGAAACCTTGGTTATTCTGTGTGGTTTGTGTGCCACCCCAGTTTCCTGGGTGTGCTCTTTTTTGAGTGGGTTTAGAGTATCTCATCTCCATGATCCTCTCGTATCACAAGCTATTTCCCCCTCACCCTTATGGCTAAAAACCTCGTCTGGTCTATAGGCAAGAAGTGACAGATAGCCCAGTTAATACAATCAAGACTCAAGTCCCCATCTCACCTCGAACTCATAGATCAAGACATTGTCAATGGCCAAAAAGAAGGCTAGGAGCAAGAAACATGAGCCAGCAGTTTCTACTCACCACCTGCACAAGCCAACACTCAGATCCACTCCGCAAAGACTATTGAGAAAGAGCCATCACATGATAGACAACCATACCACTACATCAGGTAGTCCCTGAAAGAATACCATTTGCTTTTATTGTGGGGGAAAGGGACATGATGCTCGTATGGCCATTTGTTCCCTTTGCAGCAACAAAGGACACCGTGATCGAATGTCCCCGATGGAACTAGAAGGATTAGCTTGGGATGCTGTCACCACCAACCTCAGCCTTGGCAATGGAAAAAGTATCAGCTCTAGGTGCACCATCAAGGACCCCACGGCAACTGCCAAGGCTCTACTACCCGGTTCAGAAGCTCTGCCAACTACTGCACGCGCTGAATGTGGCAAGATAGGACATGATGCCCAATCATGCCCTCCACTATGACAAGTTACATGTTTTGCCTGTGGACAAACGAGACACTATAGCTATAATTGCCCAATTCCTTACTGTTCATATTGCAAGGAACACCATCTACCAGAAGATTGCCTCAAGTACCTAGTGGCATGTACATGCTGTGGAGAAAAAGGACATCAGGCAGATCAGCGACTCGTAAGCTGCCCCAATTGTGACGAAGACCACAAACCAAAAGTTCGAAAGCACCACAATAATGGGCAACTAGTACTACTCTAGCATAAAGGAGAATCTTCGAGCAACATTGATGAATGGCAAGAACCAGAAGAAACAAGCGATCCATGAAATTCCCTCCCTCCCAGAAGACTCCAAGGAAAGGGTGAAGTGTCAAGCAAAACCCTGGAACCTACTGCTAGCAAGTCTGGCCCCACCTTCCTCTTTCTCTTCTATCGGAATCTCAGGGTCAAGATTCATTTTAAGGGGGGCATGATCTGTAACATCCCAAATATGGGGGTATTGGAAAAAATAAGAAGAATTTAAAATCTATTGATGACTTCAGGTGTTATTTAAAAATTTCATCATTCATTCAAGATTCTTATTTTGGTTCTTTGCTAAAAATTCAATTAAGGAAAATCAAAACCTTGAATCAAGAACTGAGTCTATGAAATTCGGATCAGAAAGAAATCTCAAATCTATTTTGCTAAGTCCAAAGTTAAAATTCAAAACTAGAATATGGAATTTTAAAACCAACATTTGAAATTCGAATCAAAGTTAATATTAAAATTTTTTCATATCTAATTAATTTAGCCAATTTATCAAATTCTGAAAATTCTAAAAAACAAAAAAAAAATGAAAATCCTCTTAGGCCCCTGGCCCATTTTCCTTGCATCACCCGGCATTAGTTTGCTCTCCCCTTCTTCCATCCTCGTCGTACCGCCCCGGTGTAACAGCCTAGGTTTTTTATAAAAAGAATAATAGTAAAAAAATTTAAGATAAAAATAAGTGTTTTCGTTGTCTGAGTTTTAATTTTGTTTTGCCCTGATTTTTCTGCTTTTCAAAATGCTGGATTTGAAAAGTAATTTAAGGTAACCTAAAAATATTATTAAATAAAAGGATATTTTGATTTTATGCAAAAACCTATTTCAAATTAATTATTTGATTTATTTAGCTTTTATCTGGTTTATTTAGTTTTCTGGAATGTAAAATCTAATTTTAAAAATAAAAAGTACTTTAAGTGTAAAAAATAAAACCAAAGTAAGTTGCCAATATTTTTTGTAAGTCCAAAATGGCTGCTGGGATTTCTGTGAATTTTTCTAGAATTTTTGGGCTTTATTTATTTTCTAGGGCTTTTCTGAAAAACATAATCAAAATTTGAAAGTTTAATCCTCCCGCCCTCTCTCCTGGGCCAACGTGTGGATGGCCCAGATTGAGCCACGCCACCTCCTGGCCCACCTCCCTCATTTGCACCGCTTTTCTCCTCTCTCCTTTCCTGGCCACCCGATCTTCTCCCCTGCCTACATGGTTGCAATCCCCGCCGCTCGCTCCCTCCTCTCTCTTCTCTCCCTCTGCGCCTTGGCCCCACATGCTAGTGCCCCCTTCTTCCTTCCCCCCTCCTTCTTCCCTGTGTGAGCACCACCGTCTCCGCGCGATCTCTGCCGCCATCTTCACCGCCCCTCACCTCGTCGGGATTCACTCCATTCTCCTTCCCATTTTCTTCCCTGTGCGACCCATGCTTCTTCCTTCCTTGCCCCACCCGGATTCCTTTCCTTCCACGGCTGAACCTTCCTTTCCCCCCCTCTAGCTATTCGACTGCCTGCCGTCTCTGGCGAGAAATTTGCTCGGCCTTGCCCCCTCTCCCCCCTATAAAAGCCACCCTCGAGCACCCCCATCACACCAACCTCCCCCTCCGCTCTCCTCTATCTTGAGCGCCCCACTACCCCCCGCACCGTGCCACCCCTCTCACTAGCCATAGCCACCCTTCAGCGAGCAATTGTCGTCGCCTCGGACACCTTCGCGCCCCTCCGACGCCGCCCTCGGGATCACCGCACCACCGTCGATCTTTCTCGCTCCTCGACCAAGCCTCCTTGCCACCGGAGCACTGTCCCCTCTCGAGCCGTGCGCCGTCGCTGCCTGTTCCTTGTCATTGGTCGCCTCCACACCCACCCAAGCTTCACGCACAGGTGAGAACGAGTCCCCGTGCCCTCATCTCGCTCCTCCAACGCTCAGCCAACCTCGCCGTGGCTCTTGCCGTCGGTAAGCATTTGGCTCCTGTGCGCCGCTCCGCGCCAGTGAAGCACCTCAGGGCTCAGTGCTCGCCTGGCAGCCAGGCGGCTTCCCATGTCAGCACAACCTAAGCCCAGACCGGCATGGTCAACAGACCAGTCAGCCCCCGAGCCACATCAGCGGTGTGGCCTGCATGGCAAGCCACGTAGCACCACCTGGCGCACCACCTCAACACGAAGCCGCCACACTAGCAACCTTGAGCTCAGTTAGCAGCCGCATCAGCTTCCTATCCACATGGTGCGCATGTGTCATAGGCATGGCCACCACGTCAACACTTTTGCTGAGTCAGCACCAATGTGGATAGCCACATTATCTGCCACATGCAGGGCTGATGTCACAAACTTGATTTTTTAGTAAAAAATAATTCAGTCAAAAAAGAAAATCCCCTGCTGACGTCATAAATCTCTTTACCAATAGAAAAATAATTCTATTTTATTCTTTTTCTCTGATTTGAAACTTCCAAGAGCCCGTTCTCCTTTGTCCCAGCTCCGATTGAACCCATTCAAATTCCTAAATTCATGAAAAATTCCAATCTATCCAGTTTTATCCTCATTATAATTATTTGGAGTATATTTTAATTTATTTCGATTTTATTTGAGTTTGCTTGGGTATTTTCATGTGTAGACTTCAACGATTCGGAAGAATTCTTCGACGATGACTCGCACCAGGCTACAGAGCAAGGCAAGTCACACTCCTTGATCATGTTGATTCCAGATTACAAAATAAAATTATATTATTTTAAATTATTCTGTATGCATATTTTTATTTAACGTATTTCAATTTAGTTTTAAATTTAGTTATTACCTACTTGTTAATTCCTCCGTTGACATTGAATTTCCCTGATACCTTGTCACCCTAGAATAAAACTCTAGTTAGTACACTAGTATGGCTAGAGAACTTTTGAAGCAAATGCTTAGCCTTGCCTGGAGTAAAAACTAGGCTTGGGATAGCTTTTAACATAAAATGATGAGCTTTTCAAATGTATTCTTGACTATTTCAAAATAAAATATAAAATTTGGTTTGGACTTAGGCTAATTGTTAGGTGGTGGGTGCAGGCATGCACTGTAGTTCAGTGACACAGTGTTGATTGTCGGGCACAAGTGGTATGTGGTTGAGCCTAAGTCAAGTTAAGGACCGGTCTGTGAGCTACTGTTGCAAAGCCCTATCGTACTTTCACAAGGCTGGTATGGGATAGTCCTGGCTGACTAATTTGTGGGTCTCAACCTGAGTCATGTCGTAGGTTGAAAGTGAGCGTGGCGTACGCCATGAGAAGTCTCACTCAGCTCAAGAGGGGGTCCCGGTCTAGTGATTTCCTTACTGGGGTGAAATCTTAGTGTTGGCTTGGCCAAGTTGAAGGCTTTGCATTATAAAGCCCTTGTCATGATCTCTCCGCAGTACACCTAAGGAAGTGTGTTAATCGCGTGGCAATATGGGATGATCATGTCTTGTGGGTAAAGTTGTACAACCTCTGCAAAGTGTATAATCTATCCTGGATAGCCGTGCCCACGGTCATGGGCATGTTGAGTAAAGTTTTTCACGGATTAGACTTTATTTTTCAAAATGGTTTATGAAATGCTTATGGATGGATGGAATCTATAAGAGCTGGAAGCATATGGATGGATGGAATCTATGTGAGATCTTTTGGAAAAGATGGTCCGGGTGGAATGCCCGTGGTTAGGTTATTGTGGGGGATGGACCTACACTAACGGTATTAATTTCATTTACAATTACTGTTTTAGTTACTGTATTAAATTCAACAATTTCTAATCTATTTATTGTATTTCTTTAAATTTTGTTTTATGCTCAAAAACCCTATATGCCTTCCTTTGTTGCCTTTATCATTATGTTGCATTCTTCCGTGTGACTTGCGGAGTACAAGTTTGTACTCACCTTGCTATCTCCACACAAAGGAAGACGACTTCAAGTACGGTGAAGACCTGGAAGAGTAGGACACGTCTTACTATCGTTTGCTTGTGGGCAGGCTTGTTGGGCTTCTTCCACTTCGGTGTTTATTTTCCACTGCTTATGTTTAAATTTGGCCTATTGTCCGCAAATGTAAACTTTGGCAATCTTGCCTATATTTAGTTAATAAATGTCATTATGGTTGATATTTATCTTTGTTGTCCACTTTGTGCACTAACTGATTCTAGACTAGTGCGATTTACATAGAGGATCCAAGAGTTGTTGTTGCGGGGTTTAACGCCCGGCATCCGCCGTCGAGCTGGCCCAGCTCTGGTGCTCCCATGTACCTAGCCTTCAGCCCACCCTGGCACCCCTCCCTTCTTCGCCTCCCTCTGCTCCTAGCAAAGCCCGGTCTGAAGCCACCGCCCCCCACACGTCGTGCCACACACTCGCGCGCACCTAAGAAGTTGACCCCGTCGCGTTGCCATGACCTCCTATGCGCTGCATGAATCCAGCCCAGCCTTGTTGTGTTCCCACCGCAAATCCCTTTGGCCATATCGTCTCATGCGCCCGCACGGCCATGTCATCTCGCATGCCTGCACACCCAACAACAACGCCCGTGATTGCCCTATGCCTGACGCCAAGTCACCTCGCCATCCCACCACTGTGACTCGATCTCCGACTGCAGCAGCACCATAGTGCTAGTCCTCTAGCTATAAGAAGCCCACTAAGCCAAGCGTGGCTGAGCCACCTTTATGCCTGCACTGGCTGGCCAGCGCCTCCACACCATCCCACCTCTCTGGTAAAGTCCCCGCCAATCCGATCGTGTCACAGTGTGCCCCCAGAGGTCTCCTACCTTCTTCCTCGATTAATTGGGCTCCGGTGCCCTGGCTCGCCTCACGGCCGTTCTTCCTCGCCTCTGGCCAAAGCCGATTGCACCGTCGCCATCTTGTCTTCGCTCCGTGACAACCCGATTCCTCCCTCCTGGAGCTTCACCAAGCCGCCGCGGAGCCACTCCAATTGTCGATCAGAGCCCCCCCGCCCGTGTGACCCCTCCATGGTGGCCTCCCCGTGCCACACCTAGTCTCCGTCACCAGCCCGCCATGGCCTTACTCTGCCTCCACCGGCCCCCTGGGTAAGCTCCCCATGGCTTCCTCTTTCTCATGCTAGCCTTGACCCCGCTCTCCCCTCCCTTCGGCCGCTGGCGCCCCCTCCTCACCTCACCTTCGGCTACGCAAGAAGCCGCCATACACCCTTGGTGTCAACCAAGGCTACGCCAACCCCTCCCCTAGCTTCCATGTCGTTTGAGCAACCCATTTCAGTGGTCACCAGTGCCAGTCTGGCTACCACTCGCCGACGATGCCATCTGCCATGCGCCACCCCAAGCCACTCTGATTTCCCTTGTTTTGGCCGAACCGCCGCGTTCCTCCTTTGCTCTGTCTCTCTCCTCTCTTATGACAGATGGGCCTGGCTAGAGCAATGGCATTCTTTTGTATGTATCCCTTGCTCCTATGTTCCTCCCTGGCTTTAATGTCAAAAGTTAAATTTAAGAGAAAAGCCCCTATTCATGTCTTATGAATAAAATAAAAATAAATATAAAACTAATTGTGAAGGTAATCATTTTCCATCAATCAAATAATTAATGCAGATTTAATAAAAGGAATATTAAGAGAAAAAATCTAATCGGTGAACTAACTAAAGATTTTTGAAACACAAATGATGAGGACATCAAACCTAAGGATGCAACCACTACTTCGCCCTGTGGCACTGCATCCTCTACTTCAACAACATCCTCTCCAATAGGACTTTCGGCTGATGCAAGACCATATTACCCAATTGGATTGAGCTACGTCTACATGCCATGGTGCTACGTCCACATACCATGGTATTATGTCTACAGGCCATGGTGCTACTACATGTGCCAAGCTGGTTACGTTTTGGTCAGATCAGTTCGGAATCAGCCTGACAGCACCAATTTCAAATGGGCATACCTTTCACATACAGAGTCCGTTGGAGGTCCACGAGTACTTGATTGAAAGCTTATTTCGTCCTCTTTCCAACGGATCCAGCCTCATTGTCAAATTCCTTCTGGACTGATCGTAATCATCAAAAGAAGACATCAGATCACTTGTTTGGGCCAATCTGGGCCTTGTAATCATACTGAACTTGGCCCATCTGCCGACGGCCCACCTGGAGGGCGTATTACTGTTCACGTGAACAGTAAGCCACGACTTTAGTCCCGTCCCGCTGGTTTTATTAGATGTGTGGCTCCTCATCCCCTATTTAAAGAGGTCGCACCCCCTCTAGTTTTCTTGGATTTTGTTTAGTTAAAAGTTAGCCTTGTTGCAACTTCGTGTATTGGCTTGTGTCGATTAGACCAACCATAATACCGCTTCAGAATCCCAACTCAATTCAATATTTCAATTCCTATTTGCAATTTCAGATTGCTTTATCTTTTTCTTGCGTGCTTCTTCGGTGTATGCAGGAATCGACCCTCGTGGTCAGGTCATCCGGGTATTCGTGCACGGTTGATAACGACTTGTCGAGCAGTTCAGCGATTGCGTGGCTTCGAGCCTTGCGTTTTCGTAGCCAGGATCGTGAGAGTTGAGCGACGCCTACCGAACTTATCGTTCTCATCGAAAGATCGGGCCAACAATCGGACCTTCGGGTACATCAGGTGGTATCAGAGCCACAATTCATCGGTGAGAATTTTTCTTTCCTACAGTCCAAATAGCCAAAATTAAACAAAATTAGGGTTAGTTCATCGTCCAAACCAATTTGTGCCTTTGCAATTTATTCTTTTTAGTTTGCTTTGTTGAATCGTCGTTGCATCGTCGAGTCGTTGTGCTGGGTTCTTGTGTAGATTGGTCTAGTTTTAGGGTTTCTTGTCGATCGTCTAACCTGTCGAAGAGATACGGAAAAACATTATATCAGATCGGTTCATCCGCCATCCCTCGCACAGTCGTCGTCCCAAGGGTTCACGCGCGCGCATCAATCGATCAAAAAAAAGATAGCAGATCGGTTTTTCTTCTCAGGCCGCCGCTGCTCGGGAAAGCCGACGACACCGCCAGAGCCGCAGCCGCCTCCACCGCCGTTGCTGCCTCCGCCGGTCCCGCGCCGCCGCAGCGGTTCCGTCGAGCCCGCGCCCGCCCGCAGGCTCCTCCGGCCCGCACGGGCCGCCGCCGCATCAAGGCGCCGACGCCACCGCCCGGGAAGCCGTCGCCGTCATCGGGGCCGCCGCTCGGGGAACGCCACCGCAGTTGCGCCGCACGGCCGCCGCCGCCTTGGATCCTCCGCATCTCCAGGCCACCGCGCACGCGCGGACACCGCCGCTGTCGGAGAAGCGCCACGCGCCACCGGCCGAGCCGTCTTCGAGGCCTCCGCCGACCCCCGCGCTGCCTCACGGGCCGACCGACCGCCGCTGCCGCCAGGCCGCCGCCGCCTCACAGCGCCGCCACCGAGCGCGCTGCCGCTTGGCCGTGCAGGCCAGCATCGCAGGCCGCCGCCTCCAGCTCCTCCGAGCGCCACCACTCACCGACGCCGAGGTCGTGCCGCCCGGCCCCGCCCGCTGCTGCGTCCGCCGTCCCGCTCGTCGGCTTGGAGGCGCCGTCGCTGCCGCCTTGCTCGTTTGGAGGAACCAAGTTGGCTCTGTGCGGTGCGGTCTGGTATAAAACATTGAGGTTCCAGTAGCTTCTGGTTGCTAGTTAAAGTAAAAAAAACAGAAGAAGGAAAAAAAAGAAAGAGAAAAAAAAGCAAAAAAAAGAAAAGAGAAGAAGAAAAAAAAATTCAGAGCTGCCTCTCTTCTTGACTATTTTTTTTTCATCCATTGCTCGCTTGCGTTGATGGTTCTTGTACTAGCCCGCCGTTGTTGCTTCTAGTCGATTTTGCGAGTTGCTCTAGCTAGGCTTGGTTTAGACTAGGACCAGCACTTGTGACTAGTACTTTGAACTGCTATTCAACTTTGCATATTGAATTGAATAATTGCTATTCCTTTGCTACATACTAGCCTTCCGAGCTCCACTTCCTACTAACTCAGCAGGTGTCGTCCCTCGCAATCATTGGTCTGCTCGCCAGTGAGAGTATCACGAACCAGCCACCGGTTGTACCACTTCTTTGCTGCATTGGTAAGAACTTGTAAGAACTAGGTATAAGCTTGAGTGTGAGTGACTTGTGAAACTCCAGAACCTAGTAGTTCATAGGGACATATATACTGTGATATGTTCTTTGTTTTCTACTAACAATGGCAGGTTCAGGATCACAAGGGGGGAATAGCAGGCCCCATGTTGAGGAAGATGCACCTCTCACGCCTCGCACGAAAGACATCATGCAACGCTTTTCACGCTTGTTGAGTCAACATTCAGAGCGTATTGAGCGAGTTCTAGATCGCACCAATAACGATCTTGCTGCGATTGCTACCCGTGTGGAGCAGCTAGAGAGAGCTCCCCCTCCTGCTGCCGCCCCCGCTGCTGTTGGCGTTGCACAACCTTGCCTTAATCTATCTGTTGCTCGCTGTCGCTCTTGGGCCGATGAGGTGGAAGAAGAAGAAATGAACAACTACACTACTGATACGGAAACAGATGGAATCAATGTTCACAATGATCGCAACCATCGTCGGCTTCATCACAATCGTCAAGGTATGGGACGACATCAACGTGAGGTACGTGACCATAATGATGCAGATGGTAAAATTAAATTCACGATGCCATCTTTTGCTGGAAAATATGATCCCGATGCTTATCTCACATGGGAGCTTACAGTCGAACAAAAATTTGCTTGTCATGAATTCCTTGAAGATAAGAAAGTTAGGGCTGCTACTAGTGAGTTTTCTGATTTCACATCTATTTGGTGGAGTGAATATGGTCGTACTCATCAGGACATACCTAGGACATGGAATGCTTTGAAGAGAGCAATGAGACATAGATTTGTACCTTCATATTATTCACGTGATTTTCTTAATAAAATACAACGCTTAAGACAAGGTAGTAGTTCTGTAGAGGATTATTATCAAGCATTGCAAACTGGTTTATTGCGTTGTGGTTTAGATGAAACCGAAGATGCTAAGATGGCTAGATTTTTGGGAGGTTTAAACCGAGAAATTCAGGACATAATTGATTATAAAGAATACAATTCTATCAATCGTTTGTTCCATCTTGCTTGCAAAGCTGAAAGAGAAGTGCAGGGTCGACAATCTCGCTATAGGGGCAATTTTGGAGGTTCTTTTGTAGACCGGCCAAGTCAACAACAACACGTTGCACCTTCCTCAAGCCGTGCACCCCTTGTTGCTCCTTCCCCTCCTGCGCATGTCTCTGCCGCAAGCAAATCTGCAAAGGTACAAGTCCCTACAACACGTGCTTCTTCTGTTGCTTCTACAGGGCGATCTAGAGATGTACAATGTCACCGTTGCAAAGGATTTGGGCACTTGATGCGCGATTGTCCCAGTCAGCGAGCTTTACTTATCAAGGACAATGGTGAGTACACTTCTGCTAGCGACATTGAGGAAGAACATGTTTTGGTTGCAACTAACAATGTAGGTGATGAAACTGAGGAAGAACATATAAGCCATGAGGCATCTGACACGTTCCAAAGCTTAGTTGTCCAGCGTGTGCTAAGTGCTCAAATGGAGCTTGCTGAACAAAATCAACGTCACACCTTATTCCAATCAAAGTTCGTCATCAAGGAACGATCCTGTAAAGTCATGATCGATGGCGGAAGTTGCAACAATCTTGCTAGCACAGACATGGTCAAGAAGCTTGGCTTGACCACAACTCAACACCCTCATCCTTACTACATTCAATGGTTGAATTCTTGTGGTAAGTTGAAGGTAACTCAACTTGTGCGCGTATATTTTTCTATTGGATCATATCATGATTATGTTGATTGTGATGTCGTACCTATGCAAGCATGCTCATTATTATTAGGTAGACCTTGGCAATATGATAGATATACTGAACATCATGGTAGATTTAATCATTATACTTTTACCTATAAAGAAAAGAAAATCACTTTGCTTCCAATGTCTCCTGCTGCTATATTACTGATGTACCCGAAGGTCCGATTGTTGGCCTGATCTTTCGATGAGAACGATAAGTTCGGTAGGCGTCGCTCAACTCTCACGATCCTGGCTATGAACACGCAAGGCTCGAAGCCACGCAATCGCTGAACTGCTCGACAAGTCGTTATCAACCGTGCACGAATACCCGGATGACCTGACCACGAGGGTCGATTCCTGCATACACCGAAGAAGCACGCAAGAAAAAGATAAAGCAATCTGAAATTGCAAATAGGAATTGAAATATTGAATTGAGTTGGGATTCTGAAGCGGTATTATGGTTGGTCTAATCGACACAAGCCAATACACGAAGTTGCAACAAGGCTAACTTTTAACTAAACAAAATCCAAGAAAACTAGAGGGGGTGCGACCTCCTTAAATAGGGGATGAGGAGCCACACATCTAATAAAACCAGCGGGACGGGACTAAAGTCGCGGCTTACTGTTCACGTGAACAGTAATACACCCTCCAGGTGGGCCGTCGGCAGATGGGCCAAGTTCAGTATGATTACAAGGCCCAGATTGGCCCAAACAAGTGATCTGACGTCTTCTTTTGATGATTGCGATCAGTCCAGAAGGAATTTGACAATGAGGCTGGATCCGTTGGAAAGAGGACGAAATAAGCTTTTAATCAAGTACTCGTGGACCTCCAACGGACTCTGTATGTGAAAGTTATGCCCATTTGAAATTGGTGCTGTCAGGCTGATTCCGAACTGATCTGACCAAAACGTAACCAGCTTGGCACATGTAGTAGCACCATGGCTTGTAGACATAATACCATGGTATGTAGACGTAGCACCATGGCATGTAGACGTAGCTCGATCCAATTGGGTAATATGGTCTTGCATCAGCCGAAAGTCCTATTGGAGAGGATGTTGTTGAAGTAGAGGATGCAGTGCCACAAGGCGAAGTAGTGGTTGCATCCTTAGGTTTGATGTCCTCATCAACAAAGCACTAGAGATTTAATCCCGATCGATTTTTTATCAAATCAAAATCTCGCCAAGATAATGAGAGAAATGAATGCAAGAATTTACAACAACATAGATTGGGATTTAAAAGCTTGCAGAGATAATTTTAATGCTCTCAATTTTTACTCTAGAAATTCGAATACTAAATCCTATCAACACACATAGTCCAAATATTGATTGTCATATCTTTATCCTTGGGTCTAAATCTAATAATACAAATTAAAATTAATTGATTTAGCCAGATTCTACCACACAAAATATTAATCATGATTCGCTCAGCTCTAAAATCATGAGACCTTTTGTTAAATAGTGCTTAAAATAATTGTTCATAAATTCTCCCATATTTACCTGTAAAATGCCATGATTTAAATCAAGGGTCACCTCATATTTGTTTAAAACATTCTCAAAAAAACTGGAGCATCAGTAGTCTTTTTCTCAGTATCCCGGTTAATATCTCCCATCTATCCATATGTCTTGCCTAACCCATGGAATTTCCTTAATAAAGATAAATTAAATAAAGCAAGATTGAGTCACGGTATCATGCAATCGGCAATGTCTAACCACGTTCTGATCTAAAAGTGGAATATTCTTGTGAATATTCCTTCAACGCCGAACCTTCTTTTATATTCTTTCCCGGTGAAGTTACTCCGTCACTTCGCTTCCACTCAAATATTCGTTTGACTCCGTCTCTATCCTACAACTCTCTACATCTTCCCTCATACCCTTAATCACAGCAAATTATAAATAAACTCAATTAAACTTATTTAGACTTTTGTTGGTCTTTCGGATTTGTTGGGTTTGTTATTCATTGGTCGTGTAATTAGTCACTGGAGCCATGAAGAGACGACAAGTTCAAGTAGGATCAAGACTTGGAAAGTGACAAAGATGAAGAATCCAAATGATCGACTGAGAATGCTTTTAGTAAGATGAAAGCCATGGTAAACCAAGCCAGACAAGTCATCACTTTGATCGTATTGATCCTACATTTTGTGCAAAAATTATGTTTCTTTAAATTATCAAATTACATGCTTAATTTAATATGCAAATGTATGTCAAAGCTTAAGGTAGCTACATGCCTACTTGATATTGCAATAATTCTAATATGCCATCCTTGACACTTGAATCACCTGATCCTTGTCACCATAGATAT
Organism: Dendrocalamus latiflorus; assembly: GCA_017311315.1. Lineage (NCBI taxonomy): Eukaryota > Viridiplantae > Streptophyta > Magnoliopsida > Poales > Poaceae > Dendrocalamus > Dendrocalamus latiflorus. The sequence continues at coordinate 24,686,900 of CM029658.1, forward strand.
TAATAATAAATTTACTAGCTATAAGTCATATTAAATGCCATGCTAGTCTTGTCAAGTCCAGGGCACTAGTTGCCCTGATCATCAACTTTAAATAAAAAAACTTGCTTTGGGGCAGTCACGGGATGTAAGTGGCTGAATATTTGTGATAACATAATTTATGCTTCTCAAATTCCTAAAAACATGCTATACTTGTCTGGGCGGGTGGTAAGAGTGGTGGGTGTGGATGTGACATGAGAACCTATGGTTTGTGGAATGAACCGCCCGAACAAACTAAGGCCTCGTGATAATCTCTCGATCTACGCAACTAAGGAATCACATAGACCTGTTGGGATGATTATCTCTTGTGGGTAAAAATGTACAATCTCTGCAGAGTATAAAATATTCGAATAGCCATGACCACGGTCAAGGGTGAACATGGAAACTTCCTCGAGTTAGTTCTATTTTAAAACCTTTGAGGGTGGGAGGAAAATTGTCAGGCAGATGTAAACCTGACTTTGGAAATTTTCCTGGAGAGATGTACTCCAGCGTTGTTGATAAGGTGGAAGTAACCTAATGATCAAAAGCTAGCATAGGTGGATGGAACAATGTAATCGGTGGATGGAACCTACACAACTATAAATACTGCACAATTTCAAACTCTTTAAAGCATTTTTGTAAAATGCCAAGTCATAGGAATTTTAATTATGATTATTGCAAATGTCACTTTAATCAAATAAAAGAACCTCAAGCCTCACTTTGATAGCATTGCATCCATTATTATTTGCATTCTGTGTGGTGGCTTGCTAGGTACCGTTGTACTCACTGTTGCTCAATTACCATTACTCAGTTAATAAGAGAAAGAAGATCAAGCCCTACGGTGCCTTAAGGGGCCCGGTGGAGCTGGCTGCATGTGGGCAAGTCCTAAGGGTCCCACTTGAGTGAAGTTTTCGTTGTTGCATTTTATTGACTTCGGCCTGATCGGCCATGAGTAAGTTATTACCATGTTATCTATGCTTCCGCATGATATGTCTTTGGTATACAATAATGTATCTATGAGCACTATCTACTGATCTAGGAAATAGTGCGGTCGAATCACAGAGGGTTTTTGGGTTGCTAAACCCAGGGTCCGACATGTTTGTTAATCGTTTTTTTCTTTTAAGACTGAGCGAGGTTCACCGCGTTCCTAGTAACATCTTACAAGCATAAGTCGGTGCATAGGTGCACAAAATTTTGGTTTAAGAATAAAAATTAACATAAAGAAATCCTAAAATAATTCTAGATGTAGCCTATAATGCATTAAAATATATAAAAAAGAAAAAATTATGAATAGTAACACTTGTCATTTTTCCATTCAGTTTTGATTTATCACTTCTCAGAATTTTTCTCATTTTCGTTACTCTCAATTGGAAAACAAATCTAAAATTGAATAGATTAATTTTAACACTACATCTACAATTTTTCGTGCATCCATCAATGCATGCGTGCGCGAGTGCAATTCATGAGGCAAAACTTAAAATCCATGCATATGCACACCGACACATTTTTATTGGAACACCTCGGCTTAACAAATGCCCAGAATGTCACCATAACTACACTTATTACCAATTTAAACCACAAAATAAATTTTATTAACAACTGAACCACACTTACCAATCCTCAAAACAACTACGAACAAATAAATTTCAGCAACATATAAAAACAATAATGCTCGATAATAAGCATCAACTGCCAATAACAATAAGCAATAATAACTTTAACCAATTAAAGACAACATATGGAGATAATAATCAACCACCAAATACTAAAGGAAGTCATTAGTTTACTATGATTGTAACCACTAAGTGAAACAAGAAGATTTGTTTAAGTGCAACGTCCACATGTGCTAAATTTTCCAGACCATGCATGTCATCAATTAGGAGCACCTATAAAAACAAATAAGCAATGGTGAGTCTGCGACACAGCAATTAAAAAGCAGAATAATAAATAAGGCATAAAGTTTATTTGGCCCTCACCTGGAGAGACCTCCATGATGGTCATTCGACCCTCAGGTCTTTTCGATACTTCTCTGGTGTCAAACCCATTCGACGACGTTGACAACGATGACTGTGATTAGGTGTCCAGTATAGCCTGTTTTGTAGTAGTGATGGTATATTGTCACAACTAGTACACCCATAATCATCAAAACTCCTTTTGGAGTTGCTCCTATCATGTTTGAGAAATTTACACTACCATAGAAATGATCATCACAAACAGTTCTTAACCATCATCACAGATGATTTTCTAAACCATCTGAATTTATGCATCTGTGATAATAGGCGGTTATCACAGATGGTTTTTGAGCCATCTGTGATAAGCCATAGCACAGACGGTTCGTATAAAGAACCACCTGTGAAGGCGACTATCATAGATGGCTCAAACCAAAAATCATCTGTAATGCTCGCACATTTGCGACCTAGTCCATGGCCTCATCGTCTTCAAGCTCTATCGATCCCTTTTTAAGCATTGAAGGGCTTGACTTCATTTCCTTTCTGATTGAATGATGGTAATTAAGCAAGAGTGAGTACGACGGTACTCAGCAAGCCACCACACAGGATGCAATAAAAATGGATGCAAGGTTGTCAAGTGAGGCTTGAGGTTCTTTTATTTGCTTAATGCAACATTTGCAATAATCATAATTAAAATATCTATGACTTGGCATTTTACAAACATGCTTTAAAGAGTTGAAATTGTGCAGTATGTATAGCGGTGTAGGTTCCAACCACCGATTACATGGTACCATCCACCTATGCTAGCTTTTGATCATTATGCCACTTCCACCTTATCAACAACACTGGAGTACATCCCTCCAGGAAAATTTTCAAAGTTAGGTTTACAACCGCCTGATAGTTTTCTTCCCACCCTCAAAAGTTTTGAAATAGAACTAACTAAAGGAAGTTCCCATGTCCGCCCTTAACCATGGGCACGGCTGTTCAAATAGTTTTATACTCTGTAGAGTTCATACATCTTTACCCACAAGAGACAATCAACCCGACGGGCCCGTGCGATTCCTTAGTCACGCGGATTGAGATATCGTCATGAGGCCTTTACAATACCTTGCCCTTTAGTATCTCACCCATATGGGGTTGCCCCCACACACAGTGGGCCTATACGTTGTGTGGGATGTCCACCACAGAGTAGCACAGACGGACTCCACTCTCCTCGAACACTAGTCTTGGCAACGTCACCTTTACTCGGTGTCCCATTCCAATTGGATTTTTATTATCCGCCTTCAGCAATCTTCTGTGAGATGACTGGAGGGTTTGGTAAATTATTCAGCCCAGCCTACACTTTACTAGCTTGTGGTAGTACTATCTTATACGGAGAGGCGGTTCAATCCACAAACCACAAATTCTCGTGCTACATTCGCACCCACCACTCTTACCACTCGCTTAGACAGGTATAGCAGGTTTTGAGGGTTTTGAGAAGCATAAAATAAGTTGTCACAAAATATTCAACCACGTACATTCCGTGACTATCCCAAAACAAGTTCTCATATTTTAAAGATTGATGATCAGGGCAACTAGTGCCCTGGACTTGATAAGACTAGCATGGCATTTTAATATGACCTATAACTAGTAGAGTTATCCTTAACATCTAGGGTGACAATGGTTAGGTGATTCAAGAGTTAAGGAATGTCATATTAAAATTAATACAACATCAAGTGGGTATGTAACTACCTTAAGCTTGTACATACATCTGCATAATAAATTAGGCATGCAAGTTGATAATTTAAAGAACATAATTTTACATGAAAATGTAGGGTCAATATGGTCAAAGTGATGACTTGCCTTGCTTGGTGTACCATAGCCTTGATAGATCTAATTCAAAGCCTTCTCAATCAGTGATCCTAAATTCCTGGTCTTCGCTTTTAGCCAAGTCTTGATTCTACTCGAATCTGTCGCCTCGTCAATTCTTCAGATTCTAATACGCGGCCAAATAAACGAAAGACCAAATAAATCCAAACACTTTAAATTCCCAATTAGAATTAAATTATAAATTTATTATGATTTGAGGACAGAAGATGATTCGGGTTAATGTGTAGTAAACACAGCGGCAGGTGCATTAAGCAATGGAAGGAAGTGACTGGGTAGCTTTACCGTGAGGGAAAATTAGGATAAGTAGGGATCTAGGGTGAAGAAGTATCTACAGGAATTACCCACTTTGGGAAAGAAAGTGGCCAAACATAGCCAATTGGGGAAGGCAAGGCTCGATCTTTTAATAACTTTCTTTTTATTGATTTATATTTATCAAGGAAGTTCCATGAGTTAGGCAGGACTTATGGACAGATGGGAGAGATTACTAGGGATATTAAAGAGGGACAGAACTTTATGATTTTAGAATGCGAGTGTTGTGGCTACAGACCAAACAGAGAGAGAATATGGTAGTGGGGAGTGAGTAATGGCTTGGCCTTCTCCCCATGATCTGTGTTGTATATATATATCTCCACATGGGGAGTGCTTTTACAATTATACCCTTACATGTGAGTATTCCCCTCAGGGGTACTTATGTCATTACACATGTCCCATTTTGGGCCTTACATTCCTCTAACAGGCCTGCTGGGCTTAGGTGGGGGCCACCCCTACGACAGGAGCCTCTCATGGTGAAGGGCTCCACGGGCCGGAGCCATGTTGCCGAGCCCTTTGGCCCCCTCCGTCCCTGCGGCCTGTGAGCTTCTTTCAACGTTCGTCGAAGTGTAGTGTTCAGCTTGTTGTGGAGGTATGGCACTGGGCAGCTTGGCGAAGCCTTTGGTATCCACAGAGTTCTGCCGATGCGGGGTCGGGTTTGCCGTTTGGGGTGGAGGTCGAAGTCGAGGTCACCTCCGATTTGGCGGGATCGATGGTTGCCTGAGCCAGAGTGGAGATGTTGGCGGAGTCCGCTGCATCGGCGTAGGGAGGCAGAGCAGGCCCCTAGGTCATCGCGCGCGTCAAGTGACTGCCGGTCTGCCCAGCGAGGCTTGGTTGACACGGCGCGAGACTTGAGGCGTTGCGGCCATACCATGTGGCGACGTTCCTTCTTCTGGCCATCCACGCAGCGAAATGTGCTTGGCGCAGCGCAAGTGCTGAGGCATCATGGCCGTACAATGCTGCAGCGCTCCTCCACCGGTTAGACTTCTCCCGTCGGCTGGGCTCCTGCCGGTTGGCTTCCTCACTGATGGGGTATATATATAGTGCTGGTGCGGCATTGTACCTACATTGTGCGCTCGAATAGATGCTGCTCCCCTAAAATGGGCCTCTTCAGTGCATCCACATTCCAAACGGGCGTTACGCGGCTTGGGGGATGTTGATGTACTGATGGAGGCCTATTTTTCTTGGGAGCTTGGTTAGTGGCTGTTCTCGGTAGCTGGTCGCACTTGTTGCTTTCATGCTGCATTTCTGCAAATGGCGACAAGGTTTGCCCTGTTCTCATAGATAGGCTCACCTTCGGTCGGGTTTCCTGTTTGGGCCCCTCGACATTACTTTTTTGAAGAATGTCGGTGCACCGAAGGTGGCCTGTTTATGAGAACAAGCCAAAACTTGCCGCGACATGACCTTCGCCTTCACCATATGTGGGGAATGCCGACGGACGGGTCCCTGCGTGCGAGTCTGCTCCTCGAAGCCGATGTCGAGGTCGAAGCCATGGCCGCATTGGTGGGGTATACTCCGCTGTGAGTTCGTTGGGTGGCGGAGCCGAAGTTGGGACGGGGGTTGTCGCGACGCCAACGATGTTCTCCGTGCACGAGGTGAGCGTGACCTCGCGGTAGTGCGCTTTAATGGTTCCGAGAATCGTGCCGACCCCTGGGCTGGCACGAGCGGGCTGCTGTAGCTGTATATGCTCGTCCACTCGGGGTGCACATGCGGCGGGCTGTGCTTAGCGTGTCGCGGGCTGTCAGAGGTCACACATCCGCGGCCGTCTGCCCCTTCCCTAGAGGGGCGGGTTACGTGGCGCGGCGCTGTAGGCGCGCCGCATGTTGGCGGCCCACCCTCCGACGCGCGTCTCCGGCAGCTAGCAGTTGTGCTTTTTGCCGACCTTCAGTCGTCTTTCACGCATATTTGCGGTTGTCCTCCGTATAGGATGGCGAAGTTTTCCTTGCTCTACGGCCTTAGGGGCGAGGTTGCCTCCCGGGCGTCCGAGGCCCGCGCCAGAGCTGGAGCCCAAACTTGTGTGGGGGTGGGGGCTGGTGCGGAGCTGGTGTCACATCCCAAATTTTCGCTCTCTGAAAAATATAATTTCAAATTAATTATTTTAAAGTATTTGAACTTTATTTGGATTTATCTAAATTTTATTTCAAAATCTAAATCAAATTTAAATCCTCAACCTCTCTACTCGGCCATCACGTGTCGCTCCCTGATTCAATCCATCCTCGCCCGGTTTAATCTCAGCCACCCGCATTCACTTACCCCTTCGTTTTAATCCGATGGCCCTGATTTCTCTTTCGCCTTGTGGCATTCATCCGACCATCTGCTCCTTCCTCCTCTCTCTTCTCTCTCGCCGCCAGCCCAACCCCTCCTGTCAGCTTCTTCTTTCTCCTTGCCTTCTTCAACCTTCCACCGCTAGCATTCATGCCCTACCCGATCTCTTAAATTTGGATGTTTCTTCTCGTTAGCCGAGCATTTGCTACAATTGAAAGCCTAATCACTCCCGCAATCAACCTCCACCATTTCTCCACTTTAAACCCCGCCTATATCCCTCTTTACTCGTCCTTGCGCCGACCTTAACTTTGGTGTAACCGATAACCGTTCGTCGCCTCTACCTTCGTCAGACCCATGCGCGCATCCCCGCGCCCTCACCGAGTGAATCCACTGCCGAAGAGCCTTGCCGCAAACGCCCTCACTTTGCCATCCCTGCATCCTCGTCGCCGGCTACCACCGAGAATTTCCGAGTGTCGTGCCAAGGTGCACTTAACTCCCCGTGTCCTCCTCCTCTCGCGCACCCCTAGACGACCCCAGCAGCGTCGTCATCCGCTGATGCCCTCAGTCCCCGTGCGCCACCTCAGCAGCCGTGAGCTACGCAAGTGCTACGCCAGCCGCGTGCCACCTCAGCCTTCTCCCCGATCAACGGACTCAGTCCACAAAAGCCGGTCACATCTGTCAGTGAATAAAACCCTTTTTTCTGTTGAAAAATAATTCGGCCAGAAAATCGAAATCCTTGCTGACATCACCTTGGCATATAAATCCCTTTTCCCATAGAAAAATAATTCCTCTGAAAATCATTTCCCTTGATGACATCATAATCTGATTTTTCAGTTCAAAAATAATTCCAGAAAATCAGATTATTCTTTTTCTCTCCTCTTAAACTTCCAAACGCTTGTATTTCTTCATTTTAATTCCGATTGAGCCCATTCAAATTTCTCAATTCATCTAAAATTCTAATCTATTCATTTCTTTCCTCTTTTTAAATTTTTGGAGTTTTTGAATTTATTTGGATTAAATTAAAGCTTAGAATGTAAAAATATTTTAATGGTTAAAATATACTTCAATTAAATCTGCAATTTTCCTAAATTTTTTCGGGGTCCAAGGATCTTTGTGGAATTTTCCTAAATTTTTTCGAATTTATTTTTTTCGGAAAAACAATTATTATTTTATTATTATTTTCTCTCTCCTCCACTATTCATCTTCCTCTCACGTAACGCTCAGTTCCAGACCCGAGCGAGCGTCGCCATGGTCGTTTTTTTGAAGCTTCTAGAAGTCTTGATTTTCTCAACGGTTTTTAGCAAAATAAATTGCATTCAACTCCTCTCATCAAACTCTTTCATTTCCCTACCGTTTTCCCCTCATTCATGAGCCGTTTCGCGAGAAATTAACCCATGCCATTGATGGACATGGTCTCTTGATCTCCCGTCTCGGACCTCCCCCGCCCCTATAAAAGGGAGCACCGTGAGCCCCTCCTCATCCTCACTCAACCCCGAAAATATCAAGTCCCCACTCCTCTTCTCTTGGGCGCAATCGGAGTTTTTCTTTTGTGTTCCAAGCGGCGTTCTTCGGCTAATTGTGCCTCGTCCGGTGGAGCCCCGCCATTTTGAGCACATCCCCGGATTCGCCTCGTCGCGTTCTACGCGGTGCTCACCTCGCCTTCACCGGAACTTCGCCGGAGCACCATCGCCACCGTGGGCCATAGCGCGTCGTCGTTCCTCGCATCGCCACCGGCCGTCCGTGCATGCCCGACCAAAACCAAGGTGAGCATCACGTTCCCCACGCTCTACTCTTCGTTTCGCCGCAAGTCTTGCATGTTAATTCCTCTCCGTTTGACCGGAATGTCGATGTCAGCCTGTCCGCTACATAAAAGCGTGTCCACCGCGTTTCACTAGTCCGTTGGCCGAGCGTCTGCACCATTGAGTTGGCCTCGATGCGTTCTACGCCGTGCTCTCTTCCATTTGTCCAAAACCCTTTCCTAAATTTTTGACCCCGACACCTTGCCATGGCCGCAAATGGCACTTCGCATCCCTGCCTGTCCGGGAATGCTTTCAACAATCCGTTCACGTCAAAACGTGCCAAACTATCCCAGGTGGCTACGTTTCAGACGGTTTTGGATTCGCTCTACCGAGCACGAAGATATTGAGTTTTTTGTGTTTCGGTACCGTCGTTGTTCAAACGACGATTGCGTCGCCTCCGGTGAGTTTTCGGCTTAGCCGATATTTTTCCTAGCTTCGCCTCACCACGTTCTAGGCCGTGCTCACCTTACTTCTCCTTGTCCCTTTCAGTGAAGTACGCCGACTCAGACTTGGAGGGCGCGGGCAGTGAGGGCGAAGGTGCCGGGGATGGAGGGCGCACCGCGGGTTGCCGGGAGGGGGAGGTCTCGTCGCCCGCGACAGTCGCCGAGGCGGAGGTGATGTGGGCAGGCGGCACCGGTGCGAGGTCCTCATCTGCGGTCGTGGCGGGGCTGCCCTCCATAGGAGCATGTGGAGCGCAGCCTTCACCAACAGCAGCGGCCGAGGCGGAGGTGCCCCCCGCGGAAGTGAGTGCCGAGGCGGAGATGGAGTTGTCAGGCGGCACCGGCCCGAGGTCCTCGCCTGCGGCCACGGCCGTGGTGCGGCTGCCCACCGCAGGGGCAGGTGGAGCGCTGTCTTTGCCAACAGCGGCACCCAAGGCGGAGGTGCCCCCCATGGAGGTCGTGAGGACAGAGCCCCCGGCCACTGTCGTTGTAGCTGCGGGGACCCCTTCGGCGGATATTGTCACCGCCGAGGTAGCAGTTACCGAGGTGGGGCCTTCCCCTCTGGTGAAGCGGCCACGCCTGCAGTCCCCCTTTCAGCGGACTGCACGAGGGTTCATCGTGGCGACTGGTGTCGGGAGCCTGTGGGACTTCGCGTCGAGCACCGAAGTCCTTCCATCCTGCGCCCTCCCAGCCCCTCGGGCCGTAGTGACCATGGCGCAGGATCGGTTGGCGCCAAGTCCCAACTCGGGGGTCCCTCAGCACCGCGAGTCGACGTCGTCCGTTGGGGCCGGAGTCATTGCGGCCCTGCCGGGGGCTAGGGAGGCGTCCCCCCGAAGTTCCCCCTCTGCCACCGAGGGTAGGCTGCGATGACATCCCTGTAGCAAGTTTTTTCTTTTTTGTGCCTTGTGACAAACGTGTACTTCGTCTTACAGCGGCACTTATCCCGGAGGAGGAGCCATCCCTTGAGTGTAGGGGTCCTGACCCGAGCCCGGCGGACTTCGTTCCGCCGTCAGATGCGCTGAGGGCCTGGCGCGGGATTGTGAATGACGCGGCCGCCAGTATCGGCCAGCAACCGTTGCAGATCTATGGGTCAGGGCGCCTTGGGGATGCATTGGAAGTGTCGGGAGTAAGGGTAAGCATCTGTCCTTTGGACCATTCACGGCCGTTTAGCGCTTGCAAACCCTTTCACCGCGCAGACACTCGTGTTGGCCCAGGCCCTGCAAGCCACTCACACTCGCGAACAAGGAGCACTGCAGAGTACGCTGCGAGCCGCCGAAGAGCAGCTGCAGGGAGTTGCGAGGGCGCGCCTTGCCCAAGACACTCGTGTTCGCCGCCTGGAGGCGGAGTGCGCGGAGTGAAGGCGCGCATCGAGGAGCTCGTCGCCGCAGCGCGAGCGTCAGCCGCCGAAGCGGTGCGGCAAGAAGCTGCTGTGGAGCGGGACGGCTTACTACAACAGGTCGCTGCGCTGGAGAGGGAAAACGGCGAGCTTGCCGCCTCTCTAGCGGAGCGGGATCGAGCCTTGGGCAATGCTTCGGTGGCTGCCTGGGACGCCATGTTGGCCTTGGAAGACACCCTCAAAGGGCTTATCGCCGAAGTGCCGGCATGCTCCTTCGGGCCGGAGGACCTGTCGCGATCGCTTCAGTGGATCGGAGACGCGGCTTACATTGCACGCGGTGCCGCGATGACCTTTGGCAACCACTGCGCCTATGTGGCATCGTGCCTAGTGTGCGCACTCCTGCGGCTCCGCGGCTGTGAACATGTTGCCAGGCTAGCCGATTCTCAGCTCGAGATGCCCGCCGGAGGCGGGGTAATGTCCGGTGCCGTGCGCGTCGCTCGCCGTGCCGTCATGTTCTTCCATGAGCGGATATGGGAGTACTGCGGGGAGGCAGCAGCCATGGTCGAACTGCGGAACAACCTACATGGCGAGGGAAACCTTGGCCAGTTTCTGGACGAGGTCCCGCGGCGTGACGAGGATGGCGCTGTGGCCCGGACGGTGCTACGAACCCACAGGTGTGACGACAGGTTACCGCGTGTTGGCGTGCGTTGTAACCGATGTCGTTTCTTTTTTGTATAAAGTACGAAGTTGCTTTGTTGCTATGCTGATCTTTGCCCCCTTGTTGCGAGCAGTTACGCGGCCGGGGCCGGCTGCTAATTTCTGACCTTGCGACCTGACGGCGTCCTCGGCACTGGCGAAGGGCCGAGGAAGCGCTGGATTGTTGGGCGGGTCGGGCGTCTTCAAGCGGGGCCTCGGCGCGGGCACATGTTGAGGATGAGTCTGCCGAGTAGCGGCTTCGTGCGCCGAAGGTGTTCGTACGCGTTTGTACTTTGCCTGTGCGAGCGTCGCTAATGAATGCAAATAATCTTGGCTGGAACTCGCGAAGTGCGTCTCAACTCCACTGGCTATGCTGCCCCCATGGTGAACTCGGAGGGTCAGTGTATTCGCCCGTACACGACGATTTGCGCCTTCGGAGGGTAGGTTGGTCAAGACAGACGTGTAGTTGAGGTAACCGCGCATACGCTCCATCCTTTACCCCTTCGACGTGAGTGGCAGTGGAGCTGGCGCCCTAGTCGAAGTAGACGCGCGAGCGCTCCGTCCCCTATCCTTCGAAGCGGCGGCAGCGGAGCTGGCGCCCTAGTCGAAGTAGACGCGCGAGTGCTCCGTCCCCTATCGTTTGAAGCGGCGGCAGCGGAGCTGGCGCCCTAGTCCAAGTAGAAGCACGAGACCTCCGTCCCCTATCCTTCGAAACGGCGGCAGCGGAGATGGCGCCCTAGTTGAAGTAGACGCGCGAGCGCTCTGTCCCCTACCCTTCGAAGGGGCGGCAGCGGAGCTGACGCCCTAGTCAAAGTAGACGCGCGAGCGCTCCGTCCCCTATCCTTCGAAACGGCGGCAGCGGAGCTGGCGCCCTAGTCGAAGAAGACGCGCGAGCGCTCCGTCCCCTACCCTTCGAAGTGGCGGCAGCGGAGCTGGCACCCTAGTCGAAGTAGAAGCGCGAGCGCTCCGTCCCCTATCCTTCGAAAGGGCGGCAGCGGAGCTGGCGCCCTATTCAAAGTAGACGCGTGAGCGCTCCGTCCCCTATCCTTCGAAGCGGCGGCAGCGGAGCTGGCGCCCTAGTCGAAGTAGACGCGTGAGCGCTCCGTCCCCTATCCTTTGAAACGGCGGCAGCGGAGCTGGCGCCGTAGTTGAAGTAGACGCGCGAGCGCTCCGTCCCCTAGCCTTCGAAACGGCGGCAGCAGAGCTGGCGCCCTAGTCAAAGTTGGCGCGCGAACGCTCCGTCCCCTACCCTTCGAAGTGGCGGCAGCGGAGCTGGCGCCCTAGTCGAAGTAGACGCGCGAGCGCTCCGTCCCCTACCCTTCGAAGCGACGGCAGCAGAGATGGCGCCCTAGTCAAAGTAGACGCGCGAGCGCTCCGTCCCCTATCCTTCGAAGCGGCGGCAGCAGAGCTGGCGCCCTAGTCCAAGTAGACGCGCGAGCGCTCCGTCCCCTAGCCTTCGAAACGGTGGCAGCGAAGCTGGCGCCCTAGTCGAAGTAGGCGCGCGAGCGCTCCGTCCCCTACCCTTTGAAGTGGCGGCAGCGGAGCTGGCGCCCTAGTCGAAGTAGACGCGCGAGCGCTCCGTCGCCTACCCTTCGAAGTGGCGGCAGCGGAGCTGGCGCCCTAGTCTAAGTAGAAGCGCGAGCGCTCCGTCTCCTACCCTTCGAAGTGGCGGCAGCGGAGCTGGCGCTCTAGTCGAAGTAGACGTGCGAGCGCTCCATTCCCTACCCTTCGAAGTGGCGGCAGCGGAGCTGGCGCCTTAGTCGAAGTAGACGCGCGAGCGCTCCGTCCCCTATCCTTCGAAGCGGCGGCATAGGAGCGGCTCCCGTGGCGCACTTTGTATTTTGTAGAGTGCGCTAGGATAGCCTCCGCGTCCTTTTTTATACTACAGAGAGTGCGTGGGGTCGACATCCACGTCTTATGTATACTCCGAGGAGCACGCATTGGAACAACGCCCATGCGTGCATGGGGATCCGCGTCTTGTTTATGCTCCGTAGAGTGCGTGGGATCAACATCCACGTCTTATTTATACTCCAGAGAGTATGCATAAGGACAATGTCCATGTGTGCGCGGCATCCGCGTCTTGTTTATACTTCGTAGAGTGCGCAGGGATAGCATCCGCGTCTTTTTTATACTCCAGAGAGTGCGTGCGGAGGCAGACCTCGACGCTACGTCTTATTTAGAATCCGTGGACTGCGCGCGGAGGCAAGCCTCTACGCATTGCGGGCGGTGAAATTGCGTGCGGAGGCGGACCTCGACGCTACGTCTTATTTATACTCCGTAAAGTGCGCACGGAGGCGTCCCCCCACGCGTCTTCGTTTATACTCATACCCACCTTCGACAAAAAGTGCGCGCGCGAACGCGTGTCTTTGTTTATACTCATACCCATCTTCGACAGAGAGTGCGCGCGCGAACGCGTGCTTTGTTTATACTCATACCCATCTTCGACGGAGAGTGCGCGCGCGAACACGTGTCTTTGTTTATACTCATACCCGTGTCTTCGACAGAGAGTGCGCGCGCGAACGCGTGTCTTTGTTTATACTCATACCCGTCTTCGACAGAGAGTGCGCGCGCGAACGCATATCTTTGTTTATACTCATACCCGTCTTCGACAAAGAGTGCGCGCGTGAGCGCGTGTCTTTGTTTATACTCATACCCGTCTTCGACAAAGAGTGCGCGCGCGAGCGCGTGTCTTTGTTTATACTCATACCCGTCTTCGACAGAAAGTGCGCGCGCGAGCGCGTGTCTTTGTTTATACTCATACCCGTCTTCGACAAAGAGTGCGCGCGCGAACGCGTGTCTTTGTTTATACTCCAGGAGCACGCGCGGGGGCGGGCCTTCGCACGTTCTCGCCGTGTATCTCTATAGGTAGTAAGGATAATACGGCAAACGGTGAACTTTATTAAATTCCCGTTTGCGTGGGTGGGCGATTACAAAAACTGGAGGTACTAACCACTCTTGGCTAACGCAGCCGGAGCCTCTGGTGACGGGACGATCTGCGCGTGGGTTCGCTGTGCTGGTTCCCTAGGACGCCGTGGGTCCTCGCATTACTGTTCCCATCCTAGGCATTCCGTTCATGCTCGTGATGCGGGCCTTTGGTGCCAAGCTCGATACGCAGGCCATGTCCTGGTCGCCACAGATGGTGATAATGGCCCGCGGTCCTGGGAGCTTCATGCATAGGAAGCCGTGGTGAGGCACCGCTCCGAAAGAGTTGAGGATTGGCCGCCCCAGGATGGCATTGTAGGGATACAGGATATCGACGACGTCAAAGATGGCGTCTTTGCTTCGTGCATTGTCGTCCTGGCCGAAAGAGACTTGTAGGCATATCTGGCCTAGCGCCCGCAGGGGTTGACCTCCGAAGCCTTGCAGGGGGATTCCCGAGGAGCCTAGTCGGCTCCGGGGGATTCCCATCTGGGTGAAGGCTGCCACAAACAAGATATATGCGGAGCTGCCGCCATCCACTAGAATGCGGCCAACATCGCACCCCGCGATGGCGGCCCAGATGACTAGGGGGTCGTGATGGGGGAATTCCATACCCTGAGCATCGGCGGGTGTGAAAGTGATCTCGTGCTACGCCCAGTATGGGGGTGCCTGCGCCGGGTATGCCGCAACGTGGTGTAGCCTCCTTGCGTAGGCTTTCCGCTGCCGTGCTGAGGCGAACTCCGCAACGATGGGCGGACGTGCTTCCACTGCCCGTGGTGGTGGTCCTCGTATTCTCCCCGGCCTCTGTCGTCGCGACCCTGGCCGCGGCCTCGTCCGCGCCCCCGGCGTCCTCTACCGCCGCGACTAGCGGGGGCGTTGTCCTCGGAGCCGCCCTCGATGTCGAATACGTATCGGGGCCTCCGCGACTTCTGCTGGCCGCGTTTGGGCTTGTCGGCGGACGACTCCTTGTATTGGACGTCCCTGCGCTCGGAGGTGTCCTTCGATGGCTTTGGCTTGCGCTTGCCTGTCGAGGAGCCGTCTTTCGGTGGGTCTTCGCTCTTGGTCAGGCCTTCCTGATTGGCGTCGGAGTCGTCACCTTGTCTTCTGCCCTGGCATATTCCTCCATTTTATCGAAGAGCTTTGCCACCGTCTTGATTGGCTTTCGTGCGTTGTATTCAGCCATCGGACCGGGGCGAAGGCCCTGTATGGCTGCGTTGATGATGGTCGTTTCGTTAACGTCCTTGACTTGGCAGCGTACCTTCGTAAAGCGCTTGAAGTAATCTCGCAGCTTCTCTGAGGATTTTCGCTTTGCTGCAAAGAGCTGATCAGCGTCGACTCGCTCGACGTAGTTGCCCTGGAAGTTGTTATAGAGGCGGTCGTGGATCTGTTCCCACACGTAGATGGAGTTCGGCTCTATGGTGAAGAACCAAGAGAGCGCCACGCCTTGCAACGCGAGGGGGAGTCCCTTCGCCTATGTGGTGTCGTCCCCGCCAGTGGCTTCAATGGCAGTTTCGTATACGCGTACGAACTCCCGCGGGTCCGTGTCACCCTTGTACGATTCGATAGCGCTGGGGAACTTGAAGTCTTCCGGCCACGCCGCCTGCTGCAGGCCCGCGGAGAGTGGCGACTCCGGATCCACACGTCGTAGCGGGACACGGCTGGACGTGGGGGGCGTCATGGCTGTCCGCCCTCTCCAGCGTGGGCTCCGACGCGACCGCTGGCGGGGCCTTTTGGCTTCGAGCCTCTTGCATGTCCCGCACGTCGCCACGGAGATCTGTTAACTCCCGCTGGAACGCGTTGAGGGCCGCCAACAGGGCGGTCTCCGCCGCGGACGTGGCTGGGGCCATTGGTGCGGCCAGCGGCACGGTGGTGACCATGGCCTACGCGCCCATGCTACCCGGCGCGTTGCCCTGGAGGACCCTGGAGCCAGTGGGAAGTCTGCGCCGTCGCCGGGGCCGCTCACTACGTCGGGTGGGAAAGTGGACACGCCTGCGTTGCCGCCGTCGGGGTTGGTCGTTGCGGCGGCGCCGGCGGGGTTGGACGTCGGGTTGGCGACGGCGGGGTTAGGCGTCGGGTCGGTGACGGCGGGGTTAGGCGTCGGGTCGGTGACGGCGGGGTTGGGCGTCGGGTCGGTGACGGCGGGGTTGGGCATTGTCACACCTGCACCGCCACCCGTACCTACAGCTGCTAGAGCCGAAGCCCTGGTGTTGACGCGAGACTTCGCCGCTCCTGCCTTCTTCTTCGTCGCCAATGGTGAAGCTTTTCTTGGTGCCATCCTCCTTCGGATCTGGAGGCTTGCTCTTGTCCCCTCCCCACGGACGGCGACAACTGTTGTGGCTACAGACCAAACAGAGAGAGAATATGGTAGTGGGGAGTGAGTAACGGCTTGGCCTTCTCCCCATGATCTGTGTTGTATATATATATATCTCCACATGGGGAGTGCTTTTACAATTATACCCTTACATGTGAGTATTCCCCTCAGGGGTACTTATGTCATTACACATGTCCCATTTTGGGCCTTACATTCCTCTAACAGGCCTGCTGGGCTTAGGTGGGGGCCACCCCTACGACAGCGAGGATTTTACATGAGATGACTATAATTTTAATCATTTGATGTAACTTGATAATTCTAGATGCAATGTTATCTAAAATTGCAATTGCCAACTTAATGAACCATTGTTTTAACAACTTAATTAAATGATGGGGTTGGTCATTTTAGTCCAGTTGTTATTATGAGCAAAGTTAATTATTTTGCTTGATTAACAAAATAATTAGAAATCGCTAACGGTTGTGATTTACTAAAAAGGGGTGCTATGAATTAATAGGGATCTTCTTAATGGAGCTATTCTTTCATTATTAATTATTCTTGACCATTAGATTTAAATCCTGAGATAATGATTGGAGATTTGGGTGTGAGACAAAGATTAATAGTTACTTTTTCTTGATTAAGAACTCACAATCATGAGCATCTATTATTTTAAATCTTAGCATTTTAAGATAACTATTGAAATCTTTACAACAATTATTCTAAGCACTTTTGAATAGATAGTTTTCATGATTCCAAAGATGACCAATTTATGGTTAATATTTTATGTGGCAAAATCTTGCTATACCAATTATCTTTATTCTCCTTAACAGATTTAGATCTAGAGATAAAGACATGGCGTAACATTTAGACTACTTGAGCTTTCGATGGAATGTGATATTAGTATTTGATTTGTTTGGAAGTAGAATTTGAGAGTATTGAAATTATCTTTATAATGAGAGAATCCTTTAATTAGTCTCACATGTTAGATTATAATCTCAACACCCATTTAAGCCATGTCGATTTCTTGTCATCTGAAAATAGATCATGGATAATCTTGTTTTAGTTTTACATGAGGAACAATGTATTGTTTTATTATTCTTCATCACCATGAAATTGTTTAAAGGTAAGCTTTAATTGCAAGAGGCTCCATTATAGTTTTGCAACTAATTCATCATTTCCATCCTTATGAATAAATCATATTTTATTACCTTGCTCAATTGAGAAAATTTTAGATAAAATTTTTTGAGAGTTAGAAATAAATTCAGAGGATACAAAGATACACATGAGCTAGAGGCCATCTTCTAGTCGGGCCCACATGTCATGCAGAGACAGAGAGGAGAGGGCTACTCGGTTGGCTGAAATAGGGCAGAGGGCAGAAGTGGTAGAAAACAGGGGAGGCAGGGTGGCGCTAGGGGCGGGTGGCATCATCGACGGGGAACGGTCGGGGAGGCGGTGGTGATGGCCAAAACGGGTTGCTCAGGTGACGAGGAGGCTCCGGGAGGCAATGGCTTCAGCCGGGGTGGCACCAAGACGAGCTGGCGGTGGCTCTAGGTGGCCGGCGGTGAGGGGAAAATGGGGCGCCGGCAGCCGGAAGAGAGAGGGAAGGAGGTGGGGTGTGCATGAGCATGAGTGGGGTACAAGGGGCTCACCTGAGTGATTGAAGTGACCGGAGGGAGGCCAAAGCGGGCTGGCGACGTGCACAGGTGGCGGCGTATGGAGGCCACTGTGGAGGGGTCACACCGACGGGAGAGAGCGTCAGCCGGCCGTCGGGGAAGCTTCAGGGCACCGAGCAGTTGGTTTCACTGTGACGAACCGGGTTGGGGCCGACCAAGGTGGGGATGGTGGTAGAAATGGCGGTGGCCGGCAGGAAACGAAGACAGAAAGGGCACGGCGTGGTTAGTCGACGATTCTTCAATTAACCAAGAGGAGAGGCAGAGGACGTCCGGGGGCACACCGTGACGCAATCAATTTGTGGAGGGGATCACCGGAGAGAGGGAATGGCACGAAGTGGTCGCGGCGGCGCGAGCACAGACTGCTCAAGCAAGCTCGGTTTGAGGGAGGAGAAGGAGGAGTGGGGAGGAGGTGAGCCCAGGGCTTCTTATAGCTAAGGAAGGTGGAGTGGTTGAGCTTCATTGAAGATGGAGTAATGCCAAAGAGTGGAGGAGTAAACATTGGCATGAGTGTACGGGAATGGCGTCGGGGATAGGCTGGTGGTAGGTGTGACAGCTAGGCGTACGGAGGCGAGGCCGGGGTGGCTGTAGTTGGTGGGCACGCGACGATGGGCCATCAGCCTGGGTGGCGGCCCCAGGAACAGAGGAAGAAGGAGGAAGAAATGGGGAAAGGAACAAAAAGGCGGAGGCGTCAGCTGGGCCAAAGGCCAGAGAAAACGAAGGGGCCGAATGGGCTAGGAAAGAAAATGGAAGCGGGGCGAGGGAGAAAAACAAATGGGCCAGGCCCAGCAGAATTTTTGGGAATTTTAGGAATTTCATAATTCGGATTTGTAATCAGATTTTGAATTTGAAAACTGGGTTCAAATTTTGGATTCAACATTTTAATTTTAAGATTGCCGAGTTCTGAGAAATAATTCTTTAATCTCAAAATTTGAATTCCCAGATATGTAAATTGGATGGGGAAAGATCTTATATTGGTTTCAATTTCTATTCTTGGTATTGAATATCAGAATTTCAATTTTTAAATTTGAATTCAAGACTTCCAAGGGAATTAGGATTTTTCTAAATTTTTAATTTTCAATCTTGGTTCTTGATTCCAAGGATTTGATTTTCATTAATCGGGTTTTTGACAAGAAACTAAATTAAGAAATTTGAATAACGCCAAAATTTTTCGAGATACACTGCAAAACAATTAAAAAATTTTATAATTTTTGCAAGTACAATAGTTCCCTTTTTGGGATGTTACATCCTACAAAGAGCAACTTGGAGCAGATGACATCAACCTAGTCGAAGAGAATAAGAACCAAGCCTTAATCCATTCAGCAGTCTAACAACAAGCCATGCGTAAATACTATGATCGTAAGATCCAACCTCATAGCCTGGCTATAGGTGACTTGGTATTGAAGAAAATTCAATCACAGTCTAATTGGAACAAACTTTCAACCAAGTGGGAAGGTCCTTAGATAGTGGTCGAAGTTACACGACTAGGCTTAGTTTGACTTGCTATGGAAGACGACCAAATTCTCTCTAACTCTTGGAATATCCATCAACTATGTAAATTCTATGTGTAAACATTTCTACCTTTCCAACAAAGTTTTTAGTTTGTTCAATCTTTATTGTCGTGTGTTGAGTAGAGCTTCTTTTATCTTTGTTTGACAATTTCTCGTACATTCAATATGTTCAAACTAATCAGAGAAGGAAACATCGCTAGTCGAACTCCCTCCTCTCTGCATGTGGTTCTGCCCACTAGAAGGAGCTTCCTAGTGTCGTACTGTTTCCAACTCTTGCTATCAGCACAAAATAGTTGGATTTCTAGATAAAAAGTTAATCAAATTTAAAAAGAATCCTAAAAGTTTTTCATGTACTCATTTATGACTTTGATTTGATTAACCTGTCAAAGAGAGGTAACATCACCCAGTCAAAGCCTTTCCTCTCTGCATGTAGTCCTGCTCATTAGAAGGAACTTTCTAGCATCGAGTTGTTCCCCACTTTTGCTACCAGAATATAACAATCGAAAGTTGACAACGATAGTCGGATAAACTGCTCTGTACTCTACATACTT
This sequence comes from Dendrocalamus latiflorus, assembly GCA_017311315.1. Taxonomy (NCBI): domain Eukaryota; kingdom Viridiplantae; phylum Streptophyta; class Magnoliopsida; order Poales; family Poaceae; genus Dendrocalamus; species Dendrocalamus latiflorus. The sequence continues at coordinate 24,706,537 of CM029658.1, forward strand.
AACTCTGTACTATTTGCTTAGTTTATTCATACAAACTAAGTAAATAGTCAGGGGATAGGATAGAGTTATTATTATAACTTCAATTCTTAGTCGTAATTTTATTCTCTTTCATTCCTTTTTTGTCTTACAAGTAATAATCAGTCAACAAGATAATTTGTAGGAAAGAGAAGATATATTTCCTTAACAAAAGATTCATTTTTACAACGTTTCTTATTGACAAACTACTCTGACGAAGGAGAGCCTATTTGCATCTCCTCTGTGACCTTCCTACCGGTTGGCTCCATCTCTTTGATCAGACAGGCTGCTTCTGCTTCAGAGCAGTCAAAGTCGTGGTCGATCGGTCGAAGATTGAGGCTTTGGTCGCATGCCTTGAGTTTTGCCAAGGCATAGCTTACTGCACCTTTAACCGCCTCTCCTAGTGAATCAGCTTGATTGGTCCTCTGAGTAGCTATGAGCTTCTCCAGAGCTCTAATTTGTTGTCCGATCGTACTCGCGTGGACAAACATGATGTCTTTAGAAGAATTGATCTTCTCAAGACCAAGCCCTCCGAATAGATTGTTTAGGAGAAAAAAATTGTCTTGAAGAATTGTCTTCACTGACTATGTTTCTTCTTGACTGCGAGTTGAAATCTATACATGTTGCTTTATTTTGACTATAGCCTCTGCAAAGGCGGAGAGGAGCTTGGTCAGAAAGAATATTTCTTAAAAAAAGACTAGTTACTGAAACCGGTCGAAGGTAAAGAATTTCTTAACTACTAGTCGAGACTCAAGCTTCTCAACTTCATCTTTGTGCTAGTCTTCCAACGACCTTATTTTCTAGCTTCTTTCTTTTCATGAAACAAGTAAGCTCACCGATCACTTTGGTCTTTTCATTGACATCAGTGTGTAGCTTACCATTTTGACCTCTTTATCTATAAAAAGAAAAGATTAAGAGAAAAACAAGAAAGACATTTGAATAAGCAGTCGTAGGTTTTGAACTTACTATTTATTTCATATTGCAACTTCTAGGTTGCAGATTTTGCCTTCAAAATTTCGATCATAAGGTCGACGTTCTTTGTCCTTAGCTTCTACGTCTCAACCTTCTCATTGTCGAGGGCATCAGATAAGGTCTTTTCGTCACTCTTAGACCATAAAGGTTGAAGATAGACATGAAAGAACCGGATTGGTGGTTGAAACAGAAAAAGACTACATATGCTAGCGGCATACCATTTATTTGCCTCCTCACGCAGTTCGGCACTCTCTCGCCTCAAAAGCACGAGTTGTCTATGGTATTTGTCACAGCCCAGAGTTTTTATTTAAGAAATAATAGTAAAATAAAAATTATTTAAAATTAATGCAATTTAAAAATAAAAATAACTGTTATTTGGTTTTCGTGTGTTGCAGAATTTAAAATTCCAATTCCCAATTCCCATTCAAATTCTAAAAATCCAAATTCCAAAATTCAATTTCAAATATCAAAAATTCAAAATCTCTAGAAAAATGTTGAATCCAGTTTTTTGGATCGAACCCATTTTTCTTGGCCCATTTTTCTCCTTTTCCTCTCTTTCCTTTTCTTTCCTTCTTTTTTTTCTTTTTCTCTCTTTCCTTCTTACTGTTCAGCTTCTCTCTCTCCTCCTTGCTTTCTTCAACCGAACGCAAGAAGCTATGCATGCAAAAACTATTCCCCTCCCATTAAAGAAATAAATGGCAGCAATAAATGTTTTAACCAGTACTAGAAATCAATTCTTCAACCATTACTTCTTCCGTTTTCATTCACACTGAAGAACAATGAAGCCTCCAACTCAAAACTATCACCATAAATACTATCTGGCTGATCGATCACCTTCTCTCCTCTGAGGCTATAAATAGGAGCCAATCCCTATGTTCTACTCCTTGTGCCATCCCTGGAGACTCCACTGCCTTGTGTGTAGTTCAACCCAAGCTGCCGCCGTCGCCATTTTGTTTTAGCAGCAGCCACCGCCGTGGACAACGCCGGCCTGTGCCACCTAGATCCAACCATCTTTTCCCCGGGCTTTCGCGGTTCCATTTTGCCCTCTCGCCATGCCACCCAGTCCTCCCCTCGCCAATGAGTTGCCACGGCAGAGCCGTCACCTTGTACTAGTCTGATCCCTTTATTCTTTGCTTCAATTACTTTTCCTTGAACTTATATCACATGAGAACCATTGCTTATTTGGTTACGAGAGGGAAGCTTGTGCGTACGCTATTGTTATCTTTGTGCTCGAATCCCACCAGACCCATTTTTTCCCATAGCCTTCAAATGTTTTCTTAGCTATGACAAGCGGGCCCCACCTGTCATAGACTATCAAAAATTCGAAAATTCCAGCAAAAATAAGATTCCATAGAATATTCCCTTGTTTTGGAATTTTCTAGAATTTCTATTCCATTCAATCTTCCAATCGCTCGTTCTCCACCGTCCGTACTCCGAATCAGATGATTCAAATTCTTAAATTCATTTAAATTCATAATATATCTCTCAGTATATATTTTATAATTTTTAGATTTTATTTGAGTTTATTTTGTTTTGATCGCTTATCATGTGTAGACTGCGACGTCTCGGAAGAGTGCAATTTTGATAACAATTCTCACCAATCAACGGAGCAAGACAAGTTACACACCTTGATCATATTGATTCTAGTTTGAAAATAAAATTACATGGTTTTAAATTATTCTGCATGCATATTTTTATTCAGTATATTTCAATTCATTTTTCAACTTAGTTATTACCTACTTGTTAATACCTCATTCGATATTGAGTCCCATATACCTTGTCACCCTAGAATTAAACTTGGTTAGAACACTAATATTAGCTGGAATATTTTTGTAGAACTGCTTAGACATGCTTAGAAATAATCCTAGGCTTGGGATACCTTTTTGAAATATAATTTTGACTTTTGTGAGTCAACAACGATTATAAAATTTTTCACAAAATAATTATAAAACTTGGTTTGGACATTGGCAAATAGTATGGTGGTGGGTGCTTGCTGACACATGTTGTTCGGTGACACAACGGTGATGCTAGACACAAGGGGTATGTGGGAAGAGCCTAAGTCAAATTAAGGACCGGTCTGTGAGTTACTGCTAAAAAAACCCTAACGAACTACCACAAGGCTAGTATGGGACAGTCCTACCTGAATAATTTGAGAGGTCCCAACTTTGGTCTCGCTATAGGTTGAAAGTGAACGTGGCGTAGGCCATGTGAAGTCTCACTCGGCTCAAGAGGGGGTCCCGGTCTGGTGGATATCTTACTGGAGTGAAACCTTAGAGGCGGCGTGACTAGGTTGACAGCTTTGCATTGTTAAAGGCTTGTTATGATTTTCTCAGTCGCATGCCTACATAACCGTGTAATGGCTGATATGATGAGTTAATTATATCTTATAGGTAAAGCTGTACAACCTCGTCAGGAGGGTATAAACTATCCTGGATAGTCGTGCCCACGGTCATGGGCAAGCCGAGTAAAGTATTTCATGGATTAGACTTTATTTTTCAAAAAAAAAGGTTTATAAAATGATTATGGATAGATAGAATCCATATAAGATCCTTTAGGGGAAAGTGGTCTTGGTGGCATTCCCGTGGATAGGTCTATGTGGGCATAGACCTGCACGAAACTATCTATTTTGATTACAGTACTGTTTTTACTTACTATATTAAATGCAGCAATTTTTAATCTATTTATTGTATTTTTTATATGCTATTTAATGCTCAACTAACTCTATATGCCTTCACTTGTTAGCCTTGCATTAATGTTACATTTTCCTGTGTAACTTGTTATCTACATTTTATGTGCTCACCTTGCTTAAATTCTATTGTCAGAGGACGATTTCAACTTCGATGAGGATTAAGACGAATAGGTCGCGTCTTACTATCGTTTGCTTGTGGGCAGGCTTGTTGGAATTCTTCTGCTTCGATTTTATTTTTCACTGCTATTATTTAAATTTAGCCTATGGGCCGTGGATGTACACTTTGGTCATAAGGCCGTACTCTTTTAAATAATAATGTTTGTTATTGTGCTTGATATGTATCCCTATTATCCCTATTATCGTGACGGTCATCTCCACCGAAATCGATAGTTATCAATCTCATCGAAAGATCGGGCACCTCGTCTCTCCATCAAGTGGTATCAGAGCCCAAGGTTGCTCGGTGAGAATTTCCAGTTTACCATAGATTAGATTGTTTTTCCTTACCTAGAGTACACAAAAAACAAAAAAAATAGCAGTAGATCAATCTATCCAAACCAGTCTTAGCCTCGCAATTTTTCTTTTCAGTACATTAAATTGTTGAACTTTCGGTTGCATCGTCGTATCCTTTGCTGGTCTTAGTGTCTAGTTCCTCTAGAGTTTCGAGTTCTGTTCATGTTTTGTTCTCACCGTTGCGGTTGGATTCGAACTACCACGGCGAGGGTAGAAAAGGAGGAGGACTCAGCTTCTAGGGAGGCTTTGCCCTAGTTGGAATCGGAGTAGGACTCAGTTTCTAGGGAGGCTTTGCCCTAGTTGGACTCGGAGTAGGACTCGGTTTCTAGGGAGGCTTTGCCCTAGTTGGACTCGGAGTAGGACACGTTTTTGACCAAGGGGGTTTTGGATTCCACCAGGAAAGCATCGTGTGTGTGAAAAAAAAGAAAAAAAAAGAAAAAAAAGAAAAAAAGAAAAAAAGAGAGAAAAAGAAAAAAGTGTAACTTTTGCATACGACCTCCGATTGAGGCGATTCTTGATCCGTTGGAAAGGAAATCAGAAGATAGAGCGAAAAAAGAAGTCTAGAAAATCTAGAGATTTTGGATCCACGTAAGCCTCTAGGCACATACGCGGCAACTTCGACCCCAAAAAACGTCGTTTAGGCCTCAAACCGGGCCTCAAAACGGGCCCGCAAACCGAGGAAAAATCAAGTTTCTCAGAATTTGTTCAAAATTGACAGGAACCTTCTACAAGTGATTCTAAGGTTCCCCTTGCAGACGGCATCCTTTTTCGAGCTCCTGAACTCGGTGTGCAATGTCATCTAGTTTCCTTCTGCGCGGTGTACTCGTTTGTGTTCTAGGCTCGCGTCTCTAGTACGGTCTAGCCTAGGACCAGCACCAACCGGCGTTGAACGATTTTTCAGCTTGCATTTTTTGAATTGATAATTGCTACTCCTTGCTACCAAACTTGAGCCTTCCCAGCTACACCTTTTCTACACCGTACAGGCTGAGCTTCACCTGGCAATCGCTCCATCCAATCTTCGCAGACATATTGTCATTGCTGGTTGCCGATCGCCCCTGTGTGCTTGGTAAGAATTCGATAGAAGGTTTTAGTGTGAGCGACTTTTGAACCACCATACCCTAGTACTTGTTAGGGACATATTCTTGTGTTTTTGCTAACAATGGCAGGTTCTGGAGAGTTTACAGATCAGGATGCATCTCATACTCCTCGTACGAAAGGAATCATACAACATTTTACATGTGAAATGAATATTCGTACGAAGGGCCTTAAGGAGGATGTCAGAGTCACAAATGAGCGACTTGCTCAACTCGAGAGCGCCCAGATTGAGACAAACGCAACACTCGCTGTGATGGAGAGAGCACAAGGTATCACTAACACTTCTTTGGCAGATATTATGGCGCGTCTTGAGGAGATTGCCCAAGCTTCGGCTGCTGCTCCCCCTGCTGTGGCGGTAGAGGGACAAGATGAATTCGACGATGTGGGTGATTCCGAGGTAGATGGCAGGGCTAACCACAACAACGATCGAGCTCATCGACAATTGCATTTTAACCGACAAGGTATGCGAAGAGAACCCCCACGACGTGAGGCACGTGACCACGATGATGCTTTTGCTAAGGTTAAATTCACTATGCCCTCTTTTAATGGTAAATATGATCCTGATGGTTATCTTGATTGGGAACTAGCTGTTGATCAAAAATTCGCTTGCCATGATTTTCCTGAGAATAGACGAGTTAGGGCTGCTACTAGTGAATTTACCGACTTTGCTTCTATTTAGTGGAAAGAACATTGCCGTCAACACCCCAATAACATACCTAACACTTGGGAGGCTTTAAAATTGCTTATGCGCCATCGATTTGTTCCCTCATATTATGCTCGTGATTTGTTAAATAAACTGCAACTCTTACAACAAGGTGCAAAGTCGGTGGAAGAATACTATCAGGAATTACAAATTGGTATGTTGCGCTGTGGGTTAGTTGAGAATGTGGAGGCATCAATGGCTAGGTTTTTGGGAGGGTTGAATCGTGAAATTCAAGACATTCTTGATTACAAAGATTACAACTCCATGACTAGATTGTTCCATCTTGCTTGCAAAGCTGAACGAGAATTGCAGGGACGCTAGACGAGAACGTGATCTAATTTTTCTGCAGGTCGCACAAATTCATGGACGACGCGTACACCTTCTTCCTCATCCACTGTGGCGCCCCCACCATTACCCTCCAACAACAAGCAGCGCACTGCTACGTCAAATTCGACACCACAAGTTTCCGAAGCACACAAATCAGCACCACAACTTTCTGTAAAAACCTCCTCTTCAGTTGCTTCGACAAGACGAACGAGGGACGTTTGTAACATCCTGAAAATTTGAAATTTGAAAAAGTGAAGCTTTTGAATTATTTTACAATATATTCTCTTGAAATTGATTCTTCATTGGTGTTGCCTAAATTTTTGTTGAGGTTTCAAAAATTGAAGAGAGTCATGAAAATAAAACTAATCTTAGTAAGACCATAAAGGATATATGCAAATGATAGAAACTTAAAATTTTAAATACGAATCTGAAAAGATGATCCGGTATAAAGAGGGAGAAACTTGAATTAGGATATAAAATATCATTTTAGAGATAATAGCATAAATAGCAACAAGAGTAAATGAATAAAATGCAAACATAAATATGCATATACAAATTGTGCAAGGACGAGTTTAGAAATATAGGAAATAATAATAATAGACACTCTCATTCAATAGCTAAAAATTTAAAGCTTGAATTCTAAATGTCATGCGAAAATCTGTAATAATAAACATGAAACAAAAAGGTTAAATTAAAAATCTGAAATTTCAAAACCAAGCTCAAACATTTCTCCTTCTCTTTTTCCCTCTACCATTTCTTTTTCCATACTCTCATTTACAGGTGGGGCCCCAACCCATTTCTCTCTCCCCTTCCCCGTATCTCTTCCATGCGGGCCCGGCGCCATCACCCCTTTTCTCCCTCCTTCCTTTCCTTTCTCCTTCCCCAGGCGGCCGCACCTCCTTTCCTTTCTTTTCTCCTGCTCCCTCCTTCCTTCCATGGCTGTGCGTCCTCCACGTCGCCCCTCCCATCTTCTCTGCTCTGCGCTGCCGTCACGTCTCTTCCGCACGTCGAGCCCCACGCCCGCCCTGCCCTGGCTATACGCGCCGAGCCCCGTGCCCTGCTCCGCCGCGCCCAGTCCTTGCCGCGCGGACCTTTTTCCCCGACCATAAAGCCGGCGCAAGGCTTCTAGCGGCACCGCCACGCTCTACTCTCCCTCCACCCCCACCAACCGGCTTCCCCGGGCTCCTAATGCCGCCGGCCACCCATTTCTTCTTCACCTCCGGCCGGCGAAGGATTGGCCGATTGGAGCCTTCTCCGGTCGATTCCGCCGCCTGGGAGCTCCCTCGTGGCCCCAACAGTTCTTCCCCACCGCCACCGGAGTTTCTCCCTCACCCCCGGTAGCCGGCGCCATGGCCCTCCTCCCGCCGTCGTCGGCTCACGGTGCTGGCTCGCCTCGGTGACTCCCCAGCTCAGGCCGTCGCGTGGTAAGCCTTCACCCGCCTCTCTCTCGCTCATGCACGCGCTATTTTTCCCACTCTCCTCGGCCGTCGGCGCCTCCTTCCCACCCCGCCGCCGGCCGCACAACCCGCCGCCCCGCCAACACGCACCGTTATGAGCCGCGCCGCCGCCCCCACCGGCTACTACATCACCCCAGGGACCCATTTGGCCGATTTAACCCACCCCGCGGGTCTCCCCTCGCCGGCGTCCTCGCTGCCAGCCGTGCGCCCCCACCTCCCCTGTTCCCAGCCGGTGGTTTGTCCGTGTAATCCCCAAACCCGCACGCTCTTTAGTAATACCACTCCCCACTAAGTCACGAAGGACCGAAGGCCCAGATGGCTAGCGCGCGTCTGAAAGCTCTAACTGAGGTCGCGAGTTCGAGTACCATGGCCGCACTGTTTTCTCCTCTTTTTCTTTTACTGCTTTAATCCAGTTCCATCACGTAGAAGTTAGTCAAGTTGAAGTTTGTTCATGGAAGGCAATGAAGACTTAATTAGGAAATAACTGAGATTACTTAAGGTATAAAATTTGAAGTGAATGCCATATCTGAGTAATCTGTACATTTAATTAGGACTTAATTGTTAAAGGCATGAATAAAATATAGTTTAGCTTAAGATCCAAAGTTAATAAAATTTCTAAATAAAGATACATCCATAGAGGTACAAAATCTATTAGGATACACATGGGCTTAATAAATGTATAACCCTGGATTAGATATTATGATGTGTGTACGAGTAGTACGCCTTTAGCATTTATCTTAAATTAATCCTAAATTAAAGGGAAAACTTAGAAAAATTAGGGATAATATGTGGAAGCTAGTAAAATTTAGATAAGGCTTTAGAGAGTTTATGTATGACTTAAATTCGGATTAGTTGCCAAGATAAATAATTAGTGTGACTTTAATATTTAAATTGTAAATCTAAGGCATTAATGAGGAGTGGCTTTGGATAAATGTCTATACTTAATATAGATGGCCCTTAATTAGCAAGTGAACATATATGCCCAATATTTGTCATGTCACCACTAAACAAACCCTAATGATATATTTTAATATAATAGCCCTAGGTCATCAAGAGTCGAAATAATATCACGGACATATAAATACTCTAAACGAACGTGTAACCAATAACACGAGTAAATATGGTCACATAAAATGATACATATCAAGCATTGCTCAATAGCTAAGTTCAAACCAAAATTAGAAATAAATTTAAGCATAATAACAGCTAAAGTGTAAACAAGATAATAGTAGCGCCATCAATTAAATCTTAACACAAGTTGGTAGTACATATATGTATGGAGTATGATTATATACATATATAGCAAGCTGGGGCCCGTGTAGATAAACCCTAATCCAAATTAAACTTAGCTTAGTAATAAAGGGAGGTACATAAAATATCATAACGCCCAATGTTAAAAACATTGACTATAAGATTAACTTGATAAGCTAAAAGTTGCAAGAATTATTTATATATGTATATCACATGCCCTAAAAATCAATGCTCGACAAAATACATCAATTTATAGGATTAACCTAACTCATGGGACTTCCTTGATAAATATAACAATAGTAGATGAAGTCTGTAACAAAAAGATTAAGTTATCGTATGCTATTACCAACCTTGCCTCCAATCATCGAATCACCCATTAACTCATAATTAAACTAAATTGAATTTATTCGGATTTATCTGGATCTTTGAGTTATTTGCTTTTATTTGGATTCAGTCGTTTGTCGCGTAATTAGAGGATTGGGGTCCTAAAGAATCTAAGGATCAAGCGGAGCCGAGATCAAGGTGAGGAAGAGGACCGGAGGTTCAAGACCATCACCTGAGAAAGCTTTTGAGTGAGCTCAAGACCGCGGTAAACCGCACCAGGCGAGTCAATACTTTGATCATGTTGAACCTACATTTTCTGCAAATTATTTTTGTTTAAAATTATCAAATTGCATGCTGTTATTTTATATGCAAATACATGTTAATTTAAGATTCTAGTTATATGCCCATTGTTTACCTTGAATAATATTACCCCTCCTTTGAAATATTTGAATGTGTGAACCTTGTCGCCCTAGCAAAAATATAATAGTAACATTTCAAAAATAAGTCCCTAATGATATGCTATGCTTAGTACTGTGTAAATACTCGGGGCGCTGAAATGCCCCAAACATCATTGTCATTTTAAATCATGAGAAACTGGTTTGGGCAGTCATGGTGGTAATGACTGGTATATGTTGGTATGTTACTTTATGTTTCCAAAATCCCCAACTTGCTTAATTATCTGGGCGGATGGTTCGAGGGTGTGTGTCGTGGTGCAGTGGAAGCACAAAGTGGATAGTGGTAGAACCGCCCAGATAGCCCTAAGGACCGAATCTTGTGACGACCTCCCAGTGTACAACAAGTACAACCACAAGCCGGCAAAATGTAGGCAGGGCTAACTAATTTGCATCAACTTAGTAAGAGTTGCGCCGGTGTGACCACGGGCGGGTAGAGGATGGCCACATCCTCCGACGTGACAGCGCAAGAGGGGGCTTCTGGAAGGGTGGTCGTACCCCAAAGGAAGTGGAAACCTTAGCGGACGTAACTCTGCTAGGAAAAGTGCATTGTAAAGGTCATGTGATATTCTACTCAACCGCATGGCAAAGGAATCATGTGGGGCAACGAGTGGATCTATCTCTTGTGGGTAAAGTGTGCAAACTCTGCAGAGTCAAAAACTATTCGAATAGCCGTGCCCACGGTCAAGGGCGGACATGGGAACTTAACTAGATATAGTTCTATTTAAAAATGTTTGGAAAATGGGAATGGAAAAGTGGAGGGCAGTGAAAGGCCCTGATTTGAGTTGTCCTGGGTGTCGTCCCAGTGGTAAGTTAAGCGGCTATAACGCTGAAAGATGTTATACGGTGTGATGCCGTATGTATGGAAAATTTATGGTGATATTACGCATATGGTGTGATGCCATATGTATGGAAAATCATGTTAATATTCTTTGAACATTATGTTTTGTTCCAAAGCTGCTAGGTCTCAGGAAATTTTATGTATCGTATTTCAATTAGTGGCATTTCTATTCTTACAAAATTAAATATGGAAAGGGTAAATAGAGTCGTGAGTAAAGGAGATGGATGTATATAGTTAAGATATTGGTGGAATCATGTCAATCATAAATAGGAAATGATAGTGAGAATTGTGGGAGAAATAAAATGGTGGAGTCAAAAATGAATATATATATATATAGGTCATATAGATGATTTAAATGATTGTTGGAGAATTAGGGAATGAAAAGGTAGTTGCTAGATTAATTCCTGGGAGTGGTTGGCGATAATGGGATTAATAGGCTTTGATCAGATACTGGATGGGTGAATCGGATTTTTAAGAATTTGGAGGTAAGGTAATAATGCTTGGAGCATAGACTTGGTCAATGATATTCTTGGTGGATGGATACTAGTGAATCGTGATCCTGATCAATGATATACTTGGTGGATATATACTAGTGAATCGTAGACTCGATCCATGAAAATCTGGGTGGATGTATACTAGTGAATTAGTAGAGATAGATAATGGAAGATGAGGTTGAATATTGGAAAAGCGAATATATGGTATTGGATCAATAACGAAAAGGATTGAATATGAATGATTTCGGTGGATTTAAAATCAATGGTGTTAATTAATCATGGGAGGATGAATAGAAATTTCAAGATTGGATTGTTAGGAATTTAGAATACAAAAGATATTGGTGGATTAAATAAGTGATATTAGATAAATAATGTCACTAGCTGCTTGGAGTTTTAGGCAGAAATTGCTCGGTGGATTATATAGATTATGATACTCGCTGTTTGAGGATTAGGCAGCATTTGATTGATGGATTGAACAATTGATGATATTCGTTGTTTGGAATTGTAGACAGCAAACCATATAGAGAGTGTATGATCGGTGGATTAATTAAATGATGTCGCTCTCAGTTTAGAGTATTAGATAGTAATCAATATAGAAGGAATAAGATCGGTGGATTAGTTAAATGATGACACTCGCTGTTTGGAGTCTTAGACAACAATCAGTAAGGGAAGTGTGTCTTTGGTGGATTAGCCAAGGCCCAGGAGGGAAACCAGCCATAGAGGGGGGGGGGGGGGAAGGAGAGGTGCCCACCCCCTCCAAACCCTAGCCGCCCCTCCCCCTCTTCCCCCTTGCGCCTCCCCCTCTCCCCCTTGCACGCCCCAGCAGCCCCTCCCTCCCCTCTCCTCCATTGCCGGAGATCAAGACTTCCATTCGCTGCCGGACGAGCGGCGGAAGGAAATCAATCGCAGCAAGGTGATTGAATCCGGAGGAAGGGGAGAAGAAGGGAAAAAGAGAGGAAAAGGAGAAGAGGTGGAACTCGTGGGGTGTTCGTCGTGTTCTTCAGCGAATCGTCAAGGGTAATCCCTGTTTTGCCCCAAGTAGATGTATATTTTAATTGTGCTAGCTATGTCGGTATTCTGGACTGCTAGGACAGATTATGTTAGACGGCTGTTTCGGGGTAGATCCGTGGGGATTTAGGTCTGGTCTTCTCCTAGAGAGTTGTAGAGGACGTAATTATATTTCCATGAAGTGCTAGAACGCATCTTGAGGACCATTGTAGCAAAAGTTATGATTTTTCTAGTAGGACTGTCCTGCAGATCGGGGGAATTTCTGTCAGATTTCGGTAGATTGGTTTGGGCGATTAGAGAACAGGAGATTCAGAGGATCTCCATATTATGAAAGTTGTATATAATTTCCGTATCTTTCCAGAAAAGTCAAGAAATCCTGATTCCGACCCTCGGGGTGAAAGTTATGACAATTTTAGTGCGCTGTCCAGAGAACCCGTTATGAAACTGATGTTTTAGAAAACTTGGATGGTGCGGGTAGAAGATGGCCGAATCAGGAAGGCTCACCAACAAGGTTTAGTTAGATAATTTAATTATATTTCCAGAAAGTCTGAGAACGCCCTATTTAGACTTCTGTACCAATAGTTACGAATTTTTGTAGTTGACTGTCCGTAGAGGGGGACAGGATGGCCGAAAGGATTTGGGGTTTTGAATCAAGCTAAACATGTTGGGTTAGTTTGGGGGTGTTTTTATTTAATCTAAAGACTCGCTACTGTTGTCTTAGAAATAATTATAATTATTATTCAGGAGGAGGACGGATTCCAGGGGCCGCACCTTCTACTCATCCCCCGTTTTCTCGTGGTTAAGGCAAGTATAATGATGGTTTAAACTTTATAGTGTGGATGGTTGATGATTGTTGGTTTGTATATGTTTGATCTATACTATGAGTATACGTGATCCAGATAATGTTAATGAGATGTTGGTATTATTTATGGTTGATTGCAAATGAAAATGTTCAGGATAATTTCCGATGCATAGCTATTGTGAATGCAAGTTTCATTTGTTAAGATATTCACATTTGTGCATCATGCTGATTTATTGAAGTCTTGGTCACGAGATGACCAAGCGCCGAGGTCCCCGTCATGTTGATAACATGACGGGCTAAAGGTCCCCATACTTGAGGAGTATGGGCAATTGGTCCCTGTACCAGATGGTACAGGCATGGGTGGGCATCGACGGATGCACAATCTGCATTACCGGTAAAATGCGAAAGAGAAGAGATAAAGAGATTTTTGATCATATTGCAGAGCATGGTTTATTTATATGATTGATGGATGAACTTGTGAAATGATGTTCACTTTTATTCTTGTTGCCACTATTTATATTTGCTGAGTCGTTGGACTCACTCTTGTTGTTGTTGTTGTTGTTGTGGTTGCTGTTTGTTTTAGGTACCTACATGGGATCGGCATGCATGGGGATAAAGAAGGATTAGTTTTGTTGCACTTGCACGATCTATTCACCTTGGGAGAAAGAAAGAACATTAAACATTATTTGCTGAATAACTTAAGTGGTAGTTGACTCATGTTTAAGATGTAATAAAGGATTAGAACTCTTTTACACTGCTTCCGTTCTATATTCAAGCATTGTGGTTATGAGTGCGATGGTAAACATAATCCAGTTTGTTTAGAATTGATTATATTGCTTATTGTTATTCATATCACTTGATCATGATTGTTGGAACCTCTGATTTAGACAATAAACAAAGGAGGTTCTGCCGAAATTTTGTAAGATGAATGTTAGTTTTTCCTTATTATGTTATTAGTTTGGTAGTATTCTAGGTCATTGTTTGGCTGGGGTGTTAAGTTGGTATCAGAGCGGGCTGTAGGTCCGTGGTTAATAAAAATATTAAATTTGACACACTAAGCACTGTAGGCGGGAATGGGATTTGCATTGCATCTATATTTCTGTCGATTATCATAGTTGATTATGTACTTAATGTGTGACTTTGTGTTGTTTGTGTTATAGAAATGGCAAGGGGTAGAGGCCGTGGTCGTGGTCGGGGCCGGCAAGGTGCCGGACGAGGCCAGGCTGTGCCCCCGCCTGAGGTTCAGAACTATGTAGCTGGGGAGGCCAGTCCTGTGGGGTCGGAGGAAGAGGTTGCTTCAGCGGTTCAGGGGAACCAGACTCCACCAGCTGCACCTATTGCCGCAACCGTGGCGGTACCTGCGACAGTACCGGCGATGGGTGCTATGGGTCTGCACTAGTGGAATGCTTTGAGGTTGGATACCTTCGATGGTTTGGGCACGCCAGTTGATGCTGCTAACTGGCTGCGGCACATAGAGAGGCATTTGGGAGTGCTGGGACTGACATCAGAGCAGCGAGTTCAATATGTGGCCTTTCAGTTAAAGGGGCAAGCAGATCTCTAGTGGGAAGGAGTCCTGTCATCCAGAGCTGCTGCCCAGGGACCAGCAACTTGGGAGCTGTTTGTGGAGCAGTTTAGGAGGAGGTTTTATCCTGCCTCATTTGTGGAGAGGATGGAAGTATCATTGAACAGCTATAAGCAGGGTAAGATGTCAGTGTCAGAATATGAAGTGGGTTTTAATAACTTAATCGGCTTTGTGCCATTTGTGGCTACCAATGAGATGGAGAAGGCCAAGAGATTTCGCAGAGGGCTTAGGCAGGAGTTTCGCCAGGTGTTGGGGGCCTTGGAGCTTCGTGATTTTGGCTCCTTGGTGGAGCAAGCTAGGGGCGTGGAGCTAGAGATGCAGCTTGGGGAAGGATTGCAGGGTGCAGGAGGTACTGTGGCTTCTGAGGGTTCAGAGAGCAGTCAGAAGAAGAGTTATGGTGGTAGTGGATCATCGCTGAAGCCAGTTCCAAAGAAGTTCAAGGGCCCACAAAATTCATTCAAGTCCAAGTTCACCAAGCCCCAGGCACCATCTGTTGGTGATATGCCCTAGAGGCAACATGGAGATGTTGAATATATCACATACTATGTTTATGATACATTGCTTTGTTCCTTGAAATAGACATTATCATTATTGATCAATGAGTATGTGACTTATTCATGAGACTCTTAATGCCAAAATGTTGCTATTTCTAAATGATCCCTGATCATATATCATATGAGGATCTTGACCCACTATGTAACTTAGAGGGAGTTTTGTTGCAAAACACATAGTGGGAGTCTTTTGTTAAATAGTTTAATAAAAGATGAACATAAACATAGTGCTAAACTTTGCATATTCTTTGTTGTAGATTATGTCAACTAATGCCGCATCCAGTTCTTTTAATTTGCGATCTATTCTTGAGAAAGAAAAACTCAATGGAACGAACTTTATGGATTGGTATCGCAACTTGAGAATTGTTCTCAAGCAAGAGCGCAAGGAGTATGTCCTTGAGTCTCATTATCCTGATGACTTGCCTGATAATGCTACTGCGGCTGCACGGAGAGCTTATGAGAAGCAAACGAATGATTACCTTGATGTGAGCTGTCTCATGCTTGCCACAATGTCCTCTGAGCTTCAGAAGCAATATGAGAACACAGATGCCTACAATATCATTGTGGGGTTGCGTGGTATGTTTGAGAACCAAGCAAGGGCTGAGAGGTTCAACACTTCAAAGTCCTTGTTTGCGTGCAGGCTTGCAGAAGGGAATCCCGTCAGCCCTCATGTGATTAAGATGATTGGCTACATTGAGAGTCTGGAAAAGCTTGGTTTTCCCCTTAGCCAAGAGTTGGCTACTGATGTGATTCTCCAGTCGCTCCCCCCGAGCTTTGAGCCATTCATACTGAACTATCACATGAACAACATGGATAAGACCTTGGCAGAGTTGCATGGGATGCTAAAAGCTGCCGAGGAAAGCATTAAGAAAAGCAGCAATCATGTGATGATGATGCAGAAAGGCAAGGGCAAGCCCAATGTCAAGAAAGGCGCGGTCAAAAGAAAGTTAGCTCCCGATGAGATCGCGAGCAGTTCTAAGGCCAAGCAAGTCAAGAAGGGCGCTGCTCCTAATGCAGATTGTTACTACTGTAAGCAATCAGGTCATTGGAAAAGGAACTGCCCAAAGTACTTGGAGGATCTTGAGAAGAAGAAGGGAAGTACGACTTCCTCTCCAGGTATAAATGTTATAGAGATCAATCTTGCTACTTCATCCACTGATTCTTGGGTATTTGATACCGGATCGGTTGCTCACCTTTGCAAATCGTTGCAGGGGCTAAGAAGAAGTAGAAGTTTGAGGAGGAGCGAAGTGGATCTTCGCGTTGGCAATGGAGCAAAAGTTGCTGCGGTCGCTGTTGGCACCATGCCATTGTCTTTACCTTCAGGATTAGTTTTGGAATTGAATAATTGTTATTGTGTTCCATCTCTTTCCAAGAACATTATTTCTGCTTCATGTTTGCAAGCAGAAGGTTATGACTTTAGATCTGTGAACAATGGTTGTTCTCTTTATTTCAAAGATATGTTCTATTGTCATACTCCATTGGTGAATGGGTTATATGTTCTTACTCTTGAAGAGTCACCGGTCTATAACATTAATGCAAAGAGGCAACGTTCGAATGATTTGAATCCCACGTTTATTTGGCACTGTCGCTTAGGTCACATAAATGAGAAACGCATGGAGAAGCTCCATAGAGATGGTATTCTGCACTCATTTGATTTTGAATCATTTGAGACATGCGAATCTTGTTTACTTGGCAAGATGACAAAGGCACCTTTCACCGGTCAAGGTGAACGGGCAAGTGACTTATTGGCACTCGTACATTCTGATGTATGTGGACCAATGAGCTCAACAGCCAGAGGTGGTTTTCAGTACTTCATAACTTTTACTGATGATTTTAGTAGATATGGGTATATCTACCTGATGAAGCATAAGTCTGAATCCTTTGAAAAGTTCAAAGAATTCCAAAATGAAGTGCAAAATCATTTAGGCAAGACAATCAAGTTTCTACGATCTGATCGTGGAGGCGAGTATTTGAGCCATGAGTTTGGCAATCATCTGAAGGATTGTGGAATTGTTCCACAATTGACTCCGCCAGGAACACCTCAATGGAATGGGGTATCTGAACGGAGAAATCGCACCTTATTAGATATGGTGCGCTCCATGATGAGCCAAAGTGATCTTCCGTTGTCTTTTTGGGGGTACGCTCTTGAAACAGCCGCTTTCACACTAAACAGGGTTCCATCAAAATCAGTAGAAAAGACACCATATGAGATGTGGACAGGACAACGTCCTAGCTTGTCTTTTCTTAAGATTTGGGGATGTGAGGCTTATGTAAAACGTTTACAATCTGATAAGCTCAGTCCTAAATCTGATAAATGCTTCTTTATCGGGTATCCTAAGGAAACAAAAGGATATTACTTCTATAATCAAGGAGAAGGCAAAGTGTTTGTCGCCCGGCATGGTGTCTTCTTAGAGAAAGAGTTTCTCTCAAGAAGGGATAGTGGGAGCATGGTGCAACTTGAAGAAATTCGGGAAACACCTGAAAACGTTTCAGCTCCTACAGAACCACAACAGGATGAACAAACTGTTGAAGAACCTGTTGTGGACACACCGGCACCACGTAGGTCAGAGAGGTCACGTCGTGCACCTGAGAGGTACATGTTCTTGACTACTCAACAACGGGACATATTGTTGTTAGACAACGATGAGCCTAAGACCTATGAAGAAGCGATGGTGGGACCAGACTCTGAGAAATGGCTTGAAGCCATGAGATCCGAAATTGAATCCATGCACAGTAATCAAGTTTGGAACTTGGTTGATCCACCTGATGGTGTTAAAACCATTGAGTGCAAATGGATTTTCAAGAAAAAGATAGACATAGATGGAAATGTTCACATCTATAAAGCGCGATTGGTGGCCAAAGGTTTCAAACAAATTCAAGGTGTTGATTATGATGAAACTTTTTCGCCCGTCGCAATGCTAAAGTCTATTCGGATCATTCTAGCGATTGCTGCATATTTCGACTATGAAATATGGCAAATGGATGTCAAAACAGCTTTCCTTAATGGAAATCTGAGTGAGGATGTGTACATGACACAGCCCACGGGTTTTGTCGATCCGCAATCAGCTGGAAAGATATGCAAGCTGCAAAGATCCATTTATGGATTAAAGCAGGCATCTCGGAGTTGGAACATTCGTTTTGATGAAGTAATCAAAGGGTTTGGTTTCATCAAGAACGAAGAAGAGCCTTGTGTTTACAAAAAGGCTAGTGGGAGCGCACTCGTGTTTCTGGTCTTATATGTGGATGACATATTACGATCGGAAATGACATTCCTATGCTCGAATCTGTTAAGTCTTCATTGAAAAATAGTTTCTCTATGAAAGACTTAGGAGAGGCGGCATATATTCTGGGCATCAAGATCTATAGGGATAGATCAAGAAGGCTAATTGGATTAAGCCAAGATACGTACATTGACAAGGTGTTGAAAAGGTTCAACATGCAGGATTCCAAGAAAGGCTTCCTACCTATGTCACATGGTATAAATCTTAGCAAGAGTCAGTGTCCTAGTACACCTGATGAGCGGGATAAAATGAATGCGATTCCATATGCTTCGGCTATGGGATCCATTATGTATGCCATGCTTTGTACACGTCCAGATGTCTCGTATGCTTTAAGTGCTACAAGTAGATACCAGTCGGATCCAGGTGAAAGTCACTGGATTGCCGTAAAGAACATCTTGAAGTACTTGAGAAGAACTAAAGATGTGTTCCTCGTCTATGGGGGTGAGGAAGAGCTCGTTGTAAATGGTTACACCGATGCTAGCTTCCAAACTGACAAAGATGATTTTAGATCGCAATCTGGATTTGTGTTCTGCCTGAATGGCGGTGCGGTGAGCTGGAAGAGTTCCAAGCAGGAGACGGTTGCTGATTCTACAACAGAGGCCGAGTACATAGCAGCTTCTGAACCTGCTAAAGAGGCTGTTTGGATCAAGAAATTTGTTTCTGAGCTTGGTGTGGTGGCTAGTGCCTCCAGCCCAATGGACCTCTACTGTGACAATAGTGGGGCCATTGCGCAAGCCAAGGAGCCTAGATCGCACCAGAAGTCCAAGCACATTCTACGGCGATTTCATCTCATCCGCGAGATTGTGGAGAGAGGCGATGTGAAGATATGCAAAGTACAAACAGATTTGAACATTGCAGATCCGTTGACAAAGCCGCTTCCCCAGCCAAAGCATGAGGCTCACACTAGGGCAATGGGTATTAGATACCTACATGGTTGACTCTAGTGCAAGTGGGAGACTGTTGGTGATATGCCCTAGAGGCAACATGGAGATGTTGAATATATCACATACTATGTTTATGATACATTGCTTTGTTCCTTGAAATAGACATTATCATTATTGATCAATGAGTATGTGACTTATTCATGAGACTCTTAATGCCAAAATGTTGCTATTTCTAAATGATCCCAGATCATATATCATATGAGAAACAAATATGATTCAAAGATCAGCATATGTATTGATTGATGATCATGTCTCATGGATCATGGTATGGAGATACCAAATCAATAATATGGACATGTGTTAGTGAACATATGTTGGATAGACCCGCCATGAGACACTGCAGAGATTCCATGTGTCATTAGTTGGTCTCAAGTAGTGTTTATGTAGAATCGTTAGGCTTGAGATCATCATGGTTCCCAACATGCGTAGTAGCCTATTTTGGGACTACTAACCACTACTCCGTAACTGGGTAGTCATAAAAGTAGTCTTCGGGTTTGCTATGAAACATGTAGTGGGATGTGAATGATCAAGATAGAATTTGCCCCTCCTTATGGGAGAGATATCTCTGGGCCCCTCGATGTAATGGATTATGAAAGTGCATGGCCATGCCAATGTGATTGAGGAGTCAATCACAAGTTTATAATCCATCACGGAATCGAGAGAGTGATTGAGCTATTAAGAGGATGACACAGGTCTCGCCTTGAGCTTAATCTATATCGTGAGGCAAAGGGATTCGTACATGAGAACATTACAGGTTCAGCCGATATGATCTTTACGTATACTTTGGGGTTAATATGTCTTGCTAGAGGCCGCTATTAACAGGGTGACCAGAAAGGCGTTTCCGGGTCGCGACCAAGTATACGTGAACCTACAGGGTCGCACACTTAACGGGTTGGAACACTAATTCGAATGTGATTCGGATGTGGGCTCAATTCGGATAGAGATCCGGATAGACTCCTATTGGGCCTCGGTCCACGAGGCCCAAGTGAGGAGGTCTATATATTTGGAGGCGGGGGCTGAGGGATGTATGCATATGTTCCTCCCGAGCAAAACCCTAGCCGCCACCTCCCGAGCCAAACCCTAGCCGCTCGCGAGTGCTGGTACACTCGCGATCGGCGTTCCAACCCCGGACGTGTGGATACCGGTGGAGGCGCTGCTCGTTGCAGCATTGATCGGCATCAACAAACTACAGATTGGATCTGCTCGTGGTGTGGTTGATCGCGTGGAGGAGACGATCTGTTCGGGACGATCGGCTACTTCCACTACTACCTCGACGCGCGTGGTTGGATCGGCTTCTCCAACTCTTCTTCCGCTGCGCTGCGCGTCTAGTGGTAACGATCTATGATCCCTCCTTAGCATGATGTCCTGGTGTGCGCGGTAGAAATTTTTTATTTTCTGCTATCGTAGCCTACGCGCGTGCCTTCACCATCTACCTTCCGATCTTCAGCAAATGCTCCTATGATGCGTCCGGCCCCAGGACAGGGAATGAAATGCTTCAAGTGTGGGGATGGTCATCGTGCTTCCGAGTGTTCTTGGGTTGGAGCTTGTTGCCATTGTGGTCAGGAGGGCCACAAGGCATTGGTTTGTAAGCAAAACACCGCCAACATCATTAAATGGGAACCAGTCCATGCATCAGCTTCCGCGCCAGCGGCTTCTTCTCGAGGGTCAGTGCAGATGCTAGCAGTCGTTCCTACTCAGCCTTGGGTGCCACCTCAGCCTCACCACCCTTCTCTTGGAGGGATGCCACCAGGGTACTTTTGGCTGCCTTCCCCCGCGGCATTGTTTCCAGCTGTGGCGCCTTCAGCTCCTCCTGCAGCGGCGACACCGCCATACCCAGGTGTGGGGACACCAGCCGCCCCAGCCTCAGTCTCCTACGCCATGCCGACTACTGAGTCGGTGGGTCGTCCTGACGTGGTGACATGTACGCTTTCAGTGGATTCAGTGGAGGCATTTGTTCTATTTGGCTCTGGGGCTACTTTTTCTTTTGCATCTTTAGAGTTTGCTAGCCGGGCAAATTTGAGTATGCAGCAAATAGCTCAGTCTGTTCTAGTTAATTCTCCTGGGGGAATTCTTTCCAGTTCCACAGTCTGTCCGGGTTGTGTGCTCACTATAGATGGGGAGAACTTTATTGCTAACTTGATGGTTATGAGGATGGAGCCGTTTGATGTTATTTTGGGGATGGATTGGTTGCATAGTTACCGTGCTGTCATATCATGTTTTTGGAAGACAGTAACTCTGCAAGCGCCGTCGGGCCAAGAAATAGTTTTCCAGGGTAGTGCCCCCTCTTTTTCGCCTAGTGTGCTGGCTAGTTTGTATCCTGGTAGTAGAGCAGCAAAGAGTGGATTTCTATTGTCTCTAGTGGAAAAGTCGAATTCCTCTTTGGTTGCAGAAAGTATTCCAATGGTTCGTGAATTCTTGGATATATTTACAGCAGAGTTGCCAGGGATGCCTCCACCGCGTCCAGTGGAGTTCAGGATTGATTTAGTGCCAGGTGCACGACCGGTTTCTATGACCCCATACCGTTTGGCTCATCCTTTTCAGGAAGAACTAAAGAAGCAATTGGTTGATCTGAGAGCGAAAGACCTTATTCGACCTAGTGTGTCCCCGTGGGGAGCTCCGGTACTATTTACTAAGAAGAAGGATGGAAGTTGGCGCATGTGCATTGATTACTGTGCCCTCAACCAGCTGACCATCAAGAACAAGTATCCTTTACCCCGCATTGAAGATTTGTTTGATCAGTTGAGAGGGGCTAAGGTATTCTCAAAGATTGATCTCCAGTCGGGATACAATCAGATTCCTGTCCGAGAGGAGGATATTGAAAAGACGGCATTCTCCACAAGGTATGGGCATTTTGAATTTAAAGTTATGTCTTTTGGACTAACGAACGCCCCTGCTGCTTTCATGGAGACCATGAACAGGATGTTACATGAGTATCTGGATGACTTCGTAGTAGTCTTTATTGATGATATTCTGATTTACTCAAAGACTGAAGCGGATCATGAGCGACATCTGAGGCTTGTATTGGAAACATTAAGGGAGCATAAGTTCTTTGCTAAGTTTAAAAAATGTGAGTTCTGGGTGTCTCAAGTGGGATTCTTGGGGCATATCATCAGTGATAAGGCGATATCAATTGATCCAAGTAAAGTTTCCACAGTGGTAGAATGGGAAAGACCGACCAATGTCAAAGAGGTGAGAAGCTTCCTTGGAATGGCAGGTTACTATCGGCGATTTGTACAAGATTTCTCCATCATGGCCAAGCCTTTATCAAGGCTCACACAGAAGGATGTGAGGTTCCAGTGGGATGATGATTGTGAGCGCAGTTTTCAGATTTTGAAGGAAAAGCTGGTGACTGCTCCTGTTCTCACTGTTCCGGAACCAGGGAAGCGTTTCACGGTTTTCTCTGATGCTTCACGAGTTGGACTGGGATGTGTTCTCATGCAGGATGGTAAGGTTATAGCTTATGCATCGAGGCAACTGAAGAAACATGAGCAGAATTATCCAACCCATGATCTAGAGTTGGCCGCCGTTGTGTTTGCGTTGAAACTTTGGAGGCACTACCTATATGGTGAGTCGTGTGATGTGTTCACTGATCACAAGAGTCTTAAGTATATTTTTACCCAAAAAGATCTGAATTTGAGGCAACGCAGATGGTTGGAGTTGATTAAGGATTACGATCTCACCATTCAGTATCACCCAGGTAAGGCCAATGTGGTGGCTGATGCTCTTAGTCGCAAGGTGACACCTGCTACTTTGGATTGTCTTATTGCTGACTTCGACCGTATGGGGATATCTTATTGCTATGCGGGCACGGAACGGGCAGAGACACAGTTGATCTTAGAGTCAGCCATTCCAGAGCGTGTGCGGGAAGCACAACAGCATGATCAGTTACTGCAGAGGGTCAGGAAGCGTATAGAGATGGGCAAAGAAGGGAATTTTAGTTTGGATGAGTCTGGTGCATTGCGTTTTAAGGGACGCCTCTGTGTGCCACAGAAAGCGGAGGTTAAGTGTGATATTTTGAGAGAAGCACATCGCACCCCATATACTGTTCATCCAGGGGAAACAAAGATGTATCGTGATTTGAAGCAGAATTTTTGGTGGAAAAGAATGAAAGTGGATATAGCTAACTATGTGGCCTCTTGTGGTATCTGTCAGCAAGCAAAGGCAGAACACAAAAGACCAGCAGGGTTGTTGCAGCCATTAGAGATCCCTCAATGGCCTTGGGATGATATTTCTATGGATTTTGTGATTGCGTTGCCCCGGTCGCCGCGAGGCAAGGATGCAGTTTGGGTGATAGTGGATCGATTCAGCAAGTCAGCGCACTTCATTCCCATTCGCACGACCAGCTCAGCAAGCGATTTGGCTCCTATTTATGTGCGAGAGATTGTGAGACTTCATGGTGTGCCAAAGACCATAGTTTCTGACAGAGATGCCAAGTTTGTCTCCAAGTTTTGGGAGAGTTTGCAGAGTGCAATGGGCACCCAGCTCCGCCTGAGTACGGCATTTCATCCACAGACAGATGGACAGTCGGAGCGCACCATTCAGACCCTGGAGGATATGTTAAGGTCCTGTGTGTTGTCTTGGAAGGGTAGTTCGGAAGATCAGCTGCCTTTAGTGGAATTTGCCTATAATAACAGCTATCATTCAAGTATCAAGGCTGCACCATTTGAAGTATTATACGGCCAAAAATGCAGGTCGCCACTTTGCTGGGAAGCGGTGGGCTAGAAGGTAGTTTTGGGTCCGGATTGGGTCCAGAAGATAGTTGAAAGAGTGGCCTTGGTGAGGCAGAATTTGTTGGCCGCCCAGAGCAGGCAGAAAAGTTATGCTGATGTGAGAAGGAGGGATCTAGAATTTGAAGTGGGGGATCAGGTGCTCTTGAGAGTATCTCCCACCAAGGGCGTGGTGCGGTTCGGTACCAAAGGGAAGCTTAGTCCAAGGTATGTTGGGCCTTTCATGATCCTAGCTCGCATCGGGAAGTTGGCATACCGTTTGGATCTTCCCGAGTCTATGCGCGGGGTGCATAACGTGTTTCACGTGTCCATGTTGAGGAAATACCTAAGAGATCCGGAGCTTCATATTACTCTGGAGCCATTAATAATTGAACAAGATCTGTCCTTTGAGTCCAAGCCAGTGCGAATTCTGGAAAGGTCAGAGAAGATATTGAGGAATAAAACTTTGCATTATGTCAAGGTGCTCTGGCCGTAGCAGACTGAGAGGGAGGCTACATGGGAATTGGAATCTCGCATGCGTGAACAATATCCAGAGTTATTCACATCAGGTGTGTGTTTATGATTAAGTTTAATTGTAATTATAGCATTGTGAGTGTACGGTTAGAATTCGGGGTCGAATTCTGTTTAAGGGGGGTAGAATGTAATATCCCGGGAGAGATTCGGCAAATAATCGATTAATCGGATAAAAGGATCTTAAAGGGAAGAATTAAAATAGTGTTTTTAGGGGGGTTTTCTGAATTTTTCGGACAACCTGGGCCAAGGCCCAGGAGGGAAACCAGCCATAGAGGGGGGGGGGAAGGAGAGGCGTTCACCCCCTCCAAACCCTAGCCGCCTGTTGGACCGAAATGGCGACAGAGGGGGGGGTGAATGTCGATCTTTAAAAATCGCCCCCAACAACTATCTTCTTCTCCAGTAGCTATGAGAGCTATGAAGGAGAAAATAAGCCCTCACTGGAAATCACAGAGACACTGAAAAGCTAGACCCAGAAGGAAGCAATCAAGAAAAGCAAATTCAGCGCAAAACTGGCCTCAAGCGGTAGTACCGCTTGGTCGAGCGGTAGTACCGCTGAGCGGTAGTACCGCTGGTTAGAGCGGTAGTACCGCTCCCTGAGCGGTAGTACCTCTCGAGAAAAACAGCAAACAGCAAATTTCAGAAAAAAAGAGAGATTCGCACCGATTCTTGGATTCTTGGCTTGGGAAACTTTGAGGATAGCTAGGGAACACTCCCAGAAGACTAAGCCAAAAGACAATAACAAGAAATCCACTCCAAGAATCAAGAATTTCAGATTTGGGTAAAAATCTGAATTCTTGCACGACCCGAGCCAAAAATCAAATTGCTCCCAAACGGTTGATCCTTTGGCTATGAAATTTTGAGGATAGTTATAAGATAGCCTCTGGATCCTCCATGCCAAATTTCAAGCCATTACAACAAGGGGAACACTGAGAGCACCAAAACCCTAGAAATGCAAAGCTTGAACAGGGGAGGTCAAAAAGGCAAAACTGAGATTAAAACCTTGTCTCTGGGATTTTAATTGATCAATTGATCTTGAAGCACTATCCCATCATGGAGCAACCCATTTTACACCTCCACAGCAAGCAAGAACTCGAAAAACAAAATCTCAAGAAATCCACCAAAAGAGCATCGAAAGAAGAACAGAGAGCACGGGAATAAAAACTTCAGATTTTCATTTCTTGGA
This sequence comes from Dendrocalamus latiflorus, assembly GCA_017311315.1. Lineage (NCBI taxonomy): Eukaryota > Viridiplantae > Streptophyta > Magnoliopsida > Poales > Poaceae > Dendrocalamus > Dendrocalamus latiflorus. Next base: position 24,732,258 of record CM029658.1, read on the forward strand.
TCACAATGAATACAGAGGAGTCCCGATACCCCGACTTGATACAAAAGGAAAGATTACAAGCTCTCAACTCAAACCATCCTCTCCCTCTCTACTCAAGAACACAACTCAAGAACACATGAGGGAGGGAGCACTCAGGAACACATCGATGGAGGACAGAACAACCCTCTGCCTTCTCCACCCACTCTCAACAACTAAAGCCTAAAGCCTAAAGCAACCACTAAAGACTCTTTTGACTCTAGCAAACCCTAATTCCACCTCAAGTGCTCAAGGAGGGCATGCAGCCCCTCCTCTCCTTTTATAGCGCCTGGCTAACGGGTCTCCGCCCCGTTACGCCCGCTACGTCCAACGGAGCCCGCTCCCGCTTGTGCAGCCTTGCGAATTTCCCGATTCGCCCCTTCTGCACCTTCTGGGAAGCTTCCGCGCTCCTTGCCTCGCACGCCTCGCAACCACCTCGAGTCCACGTCGTCTTCGACACATCCCGACCGTTCTGACCTCAGCGCCACCTGCGCCTAGTCCGGTCCACCGTGTCTCGCCACGACTCCAACTCGACGTCCTGCAGTCACACAGACAAGAAGCACGTCAAATAGCACCGCTCGACACATGAAAGCGTAAATACCATTACACTTACCACAGATGAAGTCAAAACCTGTCAAAACATTAGAAAATACATCCTAAGCCCAAATGACCAGATTTGACCAAAGTCCGACCGAGCCCGATTGCGCCACGCAACGACTCGACTCCGAACCACTCAAACCAAACTCGACTGACCTAAACCTTTGTCAATTACTCATCACTCTCATGGAGCACGACCACATGGTCTCTCAATCTCCCCCTTGATGAGTCTATTGACAAACGCAGAAAAAGCATTAAGAAGAGTTTGATTTTGAAGAATCCAACATGGTCCAAAGAATGAAGTGAAGCTAATGACCATGTCGACAGAAGGAACACTAGAGCAACAACTGAAAGAGCAAATTGATCTCCACAGCTCTAAACTATTTCCAACAGACTTTTTCTTCTCTATTCTCTCCCTTTTGGCAATAAACACATCAAGATGCAATAGAGAGAATATGACATGTCAAAGGATGAATATGGCTGAAGTTTGTTTATTTAAGCATTTAGAGCCATGAGAATTATCCATAATGACCATAATGTAATACACCAAGCCATAACACAATAAAATGCTATCTAGATCATGACAACATATATATATGCCAGCTAGAGCACATAGATGACAATCTGAAATGTAATACATTTTGTGAGCAAGTCACGTCATCAATGAGTAAAGTCTAGCTAGAGACATCCAAGGATGATGCAGGCCATGTCAACAAGCTAAGCGGAACAAAGAAGCTAACATTGAGTCCAAATAGAGTGCTATAAGCTCAAGATTGAAACATTGGTTCAAGTACTTGGTTCTGATTGTAGATTAAGCAAATTGAGCACATTAAACATTGTCTTTTGAAAGCATATGGTTGTTTTCAACCCAATTTTTTGTTTATGTGCTAGATCTCAAGCCTTATGCGACTACTCCAAGCAATAAGCTTAAGAAGATAGTCTAGGTCATCCAAAACTCCCCCTGAGTTCATGCCTAGTGCAATGGCAAGCTGTCTCATGAGAAAGAATTGGTGAAATCAGTTTTTTCGCACAAATATGGTGGTTGTCAACCAACATTTTGTTTTATCATGTGCTAGATCTCAAGTCTTATGCGACTACTCCAAGCAAGAAGCTTAAGAAGATAGTCTAGGTCATCCAAAACTCCCCCTAAGTTCATGCCAAGTGCAATGGCAAGCCGTCTCATAGGAAAGAATTGGTGAGATCAGTTTTTTCGCACAAAAGAGATCTTTTTGCTTTTTAACACATTGTACTAACTCATGTATCATCAGGAGACTAAAACAACTCAAACTAAGGCTCAATATAGATTCAACGCTCTACTCAGCCTATTTGACATGGCATGAATCATAAAAGGATAGCTCAAGAAAGACTAAACTCAAATGCTAGCATGACAAGTTTAATTTAAGTTGATCAATTTTACTTAACTTATCATGGCAAACGCTAGTCTACACATATGAAGTCATGATAAATTTAGCAAGCTAAGCACAAGTCATGGCAAGGTGTAAAGCACTGAAACATGTCATAACAGGATAATAATCAAGGCTCAATGCAGATTGATTATAATGCTAGAATGCTGAAAATGCAAGAAGGTCCAGCTCCCCCTCAACATTAGATGCAACTTTTAGTTCAAGTTGAGTTATATCAAAATTAAGCTTCAGAAGCTCCCAACTGAACTCCCCCTGAACCAAAGCAATAAAATCGAGAAGCTGGCAAAGGAAACCAAACAGGCAGTCCTTAAAGCATAGATAAGATACAGAGACAACTATAGCTCAGACTGACTCTCATCTACCCCATATGACTCCAGGACAATCAGCTGACAGTAAATCACACACTAGAGAGCAAACACGTACCCTGTCTACCCGAGGGTGGCCCAACCCTCGCTAGAACCTACAAGAAGTGAGTGAGCTCGACCTAGTGAGATAAGAAGCAGCTAATCCTGGAAGCACAAGATAAGAGTTAGAAGTCTAAGCATCTTGGCAAGAGAAGCACTCTAACCTATGCTGGAAGGACTAAACCCAAATGCACCCCGAGTGCAATGCAACAGAAATGAGACAGAAGCATAATCAATATAGTAAAGCAGTAAAGCTCAAAACTCCCCCTCACTACAGTCCATAAGAACAAACCACCCCAAGCTCTCCCCGCAGAGCTGAAAACCTCGAACTATCCAATGGCTTGGTGAAGATGTCAGCCAACTGGTGGTCACTCTCCACAAACTAGAGCACTATATCGCCCTTCTCTACATGGCCTCTAAGGAAGTGAAAACGGATATCGATGTGCTTGGTCCGAGAGTGTTGCACTGGGTTCTTAGCAATGTTAATCGCAGAAGTGTTATCACAAAAGAGTGGAACACTGTCGATAACTAACCCAAAGTCCCGCAGGGTCGAAGCCATCCAGAGTACCTGACTGCAGCAGCTGGCTGCAGCAACATACTCGGCCTCTGCGGTGGACTGCGCAACACCGGACTGCTTCCTCGAAGACCAAGAAACGAGAGAAGTGCCAATGAATTGGCAAGTGCCAGAAGTGCTCTTCCTATCTATCCTACAGCCAGCAAAGTCTGCATCCGAAAAGGCTCTCAAGGAAAGACAGGATGAGGAAGAGTACCAGATCCCATAGTCAATGGTAGCTCGAAGGTACCGAAAGATGCGCTTCACCGCCTGGCGGTGAGATACGCGAGGAGAAGCCTGAAAACGAGCACACAGACACACGGAGAAGTGTATGTCTGGTCTCGAGGCAGTGAGGTAAAGAAGGGAGCCGATCATACTTCTGAACTCTTTCTGATCAACTGGCTCACCATCCTCATCTGGGTCAAGATAGGCTGTAGAAGCCATGGGAGTCGACACAGGCTTACCATCGCTCATGTCGAAGCGTCTCAGGAGGTCACGAGTGTACTTTCCTTGATGAAGAAATGTACCCTCCCGAGTCTGCTTAATTTGGAAGCCAAGGAAGAAGGTCAACTCACCCATCATACTCATTTCAAACTCGGTGCTCATGACATCCGAGAACTGGGAAACCAGAGTATGGGAAGAGCCGCCAAAGATAATGTCATCCACATAGATCTGGACGAGCAGAAGGTCAGCGCCAAGCCGGCGGATGAACAAGGTCTTATCAACTTTACCCATTTCAAACCCATGACTCAACAAGTAGGACTTAAGCCTCTCATACCAAGCCCTGGGGGCCTGCTTAAGTCCATACAACGCTTTGGAAAGCTTGAAGACATGGTTTGGGTATTTGGGGTTTTCGAAACCAGGAGGCTGTCGGACGTAGACCTCTTCCTCAATAAGGCCATTGAGAAAGGCACTCTTGACGTCCATCTGGTAAAGCTTGAAACCCTTAGAAGCTGCAAAGGCAAGCAGGATTCTAATGGCTTCAAGTCTAGCTACAGGGGCAAAGGTCTCCTCGAAATCTAGACCTTCAACCTGGGAGAACCCCTGAGCAACCAGTCTAGCCTTGTTTCGAATAACCACTCCATCCTCGCTCTGCTTGTTCTTGAACACCCACTTTGTCCCAATAATATTGTGACCTCGCGGGGGCTCGACAAGCGACCAGACCTTGTTCCTCTCGAAATTTTCTAGCTCCTCATGCATGGCATTGACCCAAGACTCATCAGATAAAGCATGAGAGACATCTTTGGGCTCAAAGGAGGCAATGAAAGCAGAATGGAGACAGAATTGAGATAAGCCAGATTTTGAGCGGGTAACACGCTCGAAAAGGTCTCCAATGATCTGCTCTGAAGGATGGGCTTTCTGGATATGTCTAGGAGGTCCAGGATGAGATGAAGAAGTGGCCTCTACCTCGTGAGCTGACGAGGTAGGAACAGAGCCACCAGCTCCAGAAGAAGCAGAAGGCATGGGCTGATCACCTCGAGGTGCAGTGGAAGACGGCATCTCAAGGGGTGGATGAGGGACAGGATCAGGTAGACAACCGTCGTCTCCATCATCCTCATCATCCACAAAGATGGTCTCGGACTGCTCTAAAGAACCTGAGATATCGGGCCTAGTCCCCGGACTGGCCTCGTCAAAGGTCACCTCACAGGTCTCTACCATTTTACTAGACTCGCAGTTCCAGACCCTATAAGCCCGCGAAGAAGGCGAGTAACCTAGAAAGATGCCATCACAAGAACGTGATTCGAACTTGTCTAGGTTCCTGGACTTCAGAATAAAGCACTTGCAACCAAAAACACGAAAATGAGATACGCTGGGCTTTCGCCCGTATCTCAGCTCATAAGAAGTGCGGTGCAAGTGTGCCCTAAGAAATACTCGATTTGAGACATGGCACGTGGTGGCTATAGCCTCAGCCCAAAACTTCCGCGGTGTAGAGTACTCATCAAGCATCGTCCTGGCCATCTCGACCAAGGTACGGTTCTTCCTCTCCACAACGCCATTTTGTTGTGGGACGTGCGGAGAAGAGAACTGGTGCTCTACACCTGTCTCACCACAGAAACTCTCGAAGTAGGAATTCTTGAACTCCGTGCCATTATCACTGCGGATCGCTCGTAAGGCACCCGGGAGCTCAACAGAAAGCCTACCGAAAAGACCTCGAAAAAGTGAAAATGTCTCATCCTTCGAGGCTAAGAAAAACACCCAAGAATACCTCGAGAAGTCATCGACCACGACAAGAACATACCACTTCCCTCCTGCTGACTGCACTCGAGCTGGTCCCACTGTGTCCATGTGGAGCAGCTGTCCCGGTGCATCGGTCATAGTGACTGTGACCGAAGGATGGGAGGCGGCAACCATCTTGCCGTGCCGGCATGGAGCACAAACTAGATCTTTGACCATCTTGAGTTTCGGCAAACCACGAATGAGATCGTGGCCGCTAACTCGAGTCAAATGGTCAAACCCAATATGACCAAGTCTCCTATGCCAGAAAGAGAGGTCGCGGGACTCAGAAGCAACTAAACACCTGAGAGGATCACCAGAAGACTTAGAGAAAACAGCACGAAAGATCCTCCCAAAACGAGAAATCCCGCAAACCAGACTACCCGAAGAATCAAGAATTTTGCAATTGTTTTTCTTAAAGCTTACCTCGAAACCGTCATCGGTAAGCTGAGAGACTGAAAGTAAATTGTACTGCAGCTTACTAACCAAGGCTACATCTTTCAGAATGAAAGAATCATTAATGCGCACAGTACCTTTGGCGATGACGCGCCCAGATGAAGCATCTCCGAAGGTGATCGTCTCATCACCTGGAGCACGGGCAAGGGAAGAAAACCAACGGGAATCTCCGGTCATGTGTCGTGAACACCCGGAGTCTACGAGCCAAACCTTTCCCTTCCCTGCCCGACGAACCTGAGTCAAACAGAGAGTAAAGTCTCAGTACTGGGGTAAATCAAGAGAGATTTTGGCACCCAATACTAAACAACACGTCGAGCAGATGAAGTAGTCAAGCACGACTGACCTCTATCTACCCTACGCTCTCTGTCACTCAAAGCAGAAGGTCTGTGAGCAGACCTGAAGCTGTTGCGGGGTCCAACTGCTACGGGAGAGCGAGTCGGAACACCGGCAACATGCTGATCACGCCGTGGATAGCTATCTCGACGGGGAAACCGAGATCTACCCTCAGGACGGCGGAAGACACGACCAGAGGCAGCATGAGGACGGAAAACAGAAAACTCAGAAAAACCAAGTCCTCGATGCTGCCCAAACCCATCAACAGCAGGAACCCTAGACCTCGTGCTGGTCCTAGGTGCACTCAGGATCTGGGGCTGACCCTGAATACGCCTAAGAGACTCACCACGGTCTCTACGCGCGATCTTGGTGCGCCTGAAGCATCGATCAACTGTGTGTCCATCCTTCTGACAGAAGGTGCAGTGATACTTCATCCTCTGAGAGGTAGAAGTAGCACGGTCAGGCTTCGCCTTCTGAGAGGCCGAAGCAGCAGGTGGACTCACCTTGCTGTCAGAGATCCCTTGGACAAAGCCCGCTGATTTGAATTTAACCTCATCAGATCTGGGCTCGACCTCGATCACACCTCCTACTATGGGTCGGAGAATAGCAGGTGGATGCTTCCTCATATCCTCATAAAAATCATATCCTAGACCTTGATTGAACTTGCAAATCTTGGATTGGTCTAGAATAAGATTAAGCTTCTTCTTGCCTCCTACAAATCTCTCGAGAGTGTTCATAAGGTACTGACACTCCCGAAAGAGAGAGGTGCAAGAAGAGCAAGGGGAAGAGGGAACAGCAGGAGGTAAGGGAGCAGATGAAGAACCAACAGCAGAGGGAAGAATGGCTTGTGCACGCACAGCCGACTCTGAAGGGACAGTCCTACTGCTAGCCAGTTGGTTCACGTCGCTAAGCGTCTCAACCTTACCCTGGGGCTTCTCCCCCTTCTCCACAATCACATTACAAGCAGAATGTGGCTTCTCTAGAAGGTCCTTAGTTAGCTTCACACATTTCTCATCCAATGCAATCAAGTCAGATTTTAGTTTGTTACAATTAATGCATGGTGAGCTAACAGGGTCCTTAGAAGCAAACTGAGCCAACTTCCTATCATGATCAATCATTTCTTGAAACTGTTTGGAGACAGCTTCAAGTTCAGCAGTTAACTTAGGACAGTTCAAGCATGAATCAATCGGCTCAAGTAAAGAAGCTTGGAGTTCAGCAATTTTATGATCTGCCCGTTTTAAGTTCATCTTCAAGTTATTGCAATTTTTACAAGGATCGGGCAGATCAAGGAGCATGGCATAAGGTCCTCTAGCAGCAATGTCCTTATCCTCACATGAGGTTGGAGAAGTAGTCTCATCAGTAGTAAGTAGGGTAACAGCCATCCTACTCAACTCTAACTCAGCAAGCAGACTAACATTCTCCACCTTAATAGAATCAAGCTCGGAGGACACACTATCATGTGAGGTCCTTAACTTCTCCAAATCACCCAGCAAAGCACAGCATGTATCACAGTCGTCACGGGAGGGAGCAGATGTAAGAGAAGTAAGCTCCCGTGACAGTCTATCTACTTCCTTCTCTAACTCGGTACACCTAGTCCTAGCTCTAGCATGAAAACCTCCTAGCTTAAGGAAAGCTTCATTAAGTTGATCATAGGAGGGACATACCTCGTCCGAGTCGGAGTACAGCTCGCTGTCGCTGAGTTCACCCTCGAGGGCCATGAAGCACATGCCGGAGAAGTCGTCGCCACCATCCTTGGGCTCTTGGTCACCCGTCCCGTCGTCGTCGCTCCATCCCTCCACCTCGCTGAGGTCGAGGTCGTCGAAAGCGGTGAGGACGCGGTGGAAGAGCTTCTTGGCCTTCCCGAAGTTGCGGAACTTCTTCTTTCCCGGCGTCTGAGCTGGAGTCTTCTTGTTGCGGTTCTTGTCGGTGTAGTCGTTCTTGCCTGAACCGCCGTAGTCGTTCTTGCCCTTCTCCAGCTTGGGACAGTTCGCTCGAATGTGGTTGGGGCCACCACACTCGAAGCAGATGACTGGTCCGCCTCTCTTTCTGTCCCTCCTCCTCTTGTAAGCATGGGAGAACTTCCGAGCTAGGAGGGCCAGCTGTTCATCCTCTAGCTGCTCTAACTGATCATCAGTTACGTCGCATAGAGCAGCTAGGGAGAACCCACAAAGCGAATCGGCGGAAAAACCAGAAGCCGAACTGGGATCGGTGACCAAAGCCATCGACTGTGACTTCGACCGACGAGAGACAACGTCAATCTCGTGAGTCTTGAGGCGCGAGTACAGCGCGTCAAGAGTCAGGGTCGAGAGGTCTGTCGTGTCTTTGATGGTGGTCACCTTCATCTCCCACACGCGCAGATCGAGTGCCGCGAGCATCTGACGAGCGTTGTCCGAGTCGGGGTATGTGAGACCGACCGCTCGGAGGTTGCTCAAGATTTTGTGAAATCGCGAAAAGCACTCGTCCAGGGACTCACCAGCAAGCATCTCGAATTTGTTGTATTCGCGCTTGAACTGGTCCTGTCGAACCGTCTTGATCTGGGTGGTGCCCTCATGGTATGCGTCGAGGGTCACCCAGATGTCGTAGGCGGACGACAGGTGAGATATACGGTCAAACTCGCTACGACTCAACCCCTGGATGATGATGTTCCTTGCCTTTGCATTTGCCTCAACATCAGCCATGTTCCCGGCATTGATGTTCTCATCGGCAGGAACAACGAATCGTACCTTGACCTTCCGCCAGATGGCATACCCCTGGGCCTGGATGTATGTCTCCATTCGGCTCTTCCAGAAGGGGTAATCGATGCCATCGAACACGGGCGGCTTGGTCGAGTACTTGTCCGTCGCCATGGCTCTTGAGACCGGTTAAGATCTATGAATTAGAGCTAACCGGCTCTGATACCAATTGTTGGACCGAAATGGCGACAGAGGGGGGGGGGTGAATGTCGATCTTTAAAAATCGCCCCCAACAACTATCTTCTTCTCCAGTAGCTATGAGAGCTATGAAGGAGAAAATAAGCCCTCACTGGAAATCACAGAGACACTGAGCGCAAAACTGGCCTCAAGCGGTAGTACCGCTTGGTCGAGCGGTAGTACCGCTGGTTAGAGCGGTAGTACCTTTGAGCGGTAGTACCGCTCCCTGAGCGGTAGTACCGCTCCCTGAGCGGTAGTACCTCTCGAGAAAAACAGCAAACAGCAAATTTCAGAAAAAAAGAGAGATTCGCACCGATTCTTGGATTCTTGGCTTGGGAAACTTTGAGGATAGCTAGGGAACACTCCCAGAAGACTAAGCCAAAAGACAATAACAAGAAATCCACTCCAAGAATCAAGAATTTCAGATTTGGGTAAAAATCTGAATTCTTGCACGACCCGAGCCAAAAATCAAATTGCTCCCAAACGGTTGATCCTTTGGCTATGAAATTTTGAGGATAGTTATAAGATAGCCTCTGGATCCTCCATGCCAAATTTCAAGCCATTACAACAAGGGGAACACTGAGAGCACCAAAACCCTAGAAATGCAAAGCTTGAACAGGGGAGGTCAAAAAGGCAAAACTGAGATTAAAACCTTGTCTCTGGGATTTTAATTGATCAATTGATCTTGAAGCACTATCCCATCATGGAGCAACCCATTTTACACCTCCACAGCAAGCAAGAACTCGAAAAACAAAATCTCAAGAAATCCACCAAAAGAGCATCGAAAGAAGAACAGAGAGCACGGGAATAAAAACTTCAGATTTTCATTTCTTGGATCACAATGAATACAGAGGAGTCCCGATACCCCGACTTGATACAAAAGGAAAGATTACAAGCTCTCAACTCAAACCATCCTCTCCCTCTCTACTCAAGAACACAACTCAAGAACACATGAGGGAGGGAGCACTCAGGAACACATCGATGGAGGACAGAACAACCCTCTGCCTTCTCCACCCACTCTCAACAACTAAAGCCTAAAGCCTAAAGCAACCACTAAAGACTCTTTTGACTCTAGCAAACCCTAATTCCACCTCAAGTGCTCAAGGAGGGCATGCAGCCCCTCCTCTCCTTTTATAGCGCCTGGCTAACGGGTCTCCGCCCCGTTACGCCCGCTACGTCCAACGGAGCCCGCTCCCGCTTGTGCAGCCTTGCGAATTTCTCGATTCGCCCCTTCTGCACCTTCCGGGAAGCTTCCGCGCTCCTTGCCTCGCACGCCTCGCAACCACCTCGAGTCCACGTCGTCTTCGACACATCCCGACCGTTCTGACCTCAGCGCCACCTGCGCCTAGTCCGGTCCACCGTGTCTCGCCACGACTCCAACTCGACGTCCTGCAGTCACACAGACAAGAAGCACGTCAAATAGCACCGCTCGACACATGAAAGCGTAAATACCATTACACTTACCACAGATGAAGTCAAAACCTGTCAAAACATTAGAAAATACATCCTAAGCCCAAATGACCAGATTTGACCAAAGTCCGACCGAGCCCGATTGCGCCACGCAACGACTCGACTCCGAACCACTCAAACCAAACTCGACTGACCTAAACCTTTGTCAATTACTCATCACTCTCATGGAGCACGACCACATGGTCTCTCACCGCCCCTCCCCCTCTCCCCCATTGCGCCTCCCCCTCTTCCCCCTTGCGCCTCCCCCTCTCCCCCTTGCACACCCCAGCAGCCCCTCCCTCCCCTCTTCTCCATTGCCGGAGATCAAGACTTCCATTTGCTGCCGGACGAGCGGGGGAAGGAAATCAATCGCAGCAAGGTGATTGAATCCGGAGGAAGGGAAGAAGAAGGGAAAAAGAGAGGAAAAGGAGAAGAGGTGGAACTCGTGGGGTGTTCGTCGTGTTCTTCAGCGAATCGTCAAGGGTAATCCCTGTTTTGCCCCAAGTAGATGTATATTTTAATTGTGCTAGCTATGTCGGTATTCTGGACTGCTAGGACAGATTATGTTAGACGGCTGTTTCGGGGTAGATGCATGGGGATTTAGGTCTGGTCTTCTCCTAGAGAGTTGTATAGGACGTAATTATCTTTCCATGAAGTGCTAGAACGCATCATTCGGACCTTTGTAGCAAAAGTTATGATTTTTCTAGTAGGACTGTCCTGCAGATCGGGGGAATTTCTGTCAGATTTCGGTAGATTGGTTTGGGCGATTAGAGAACAGGAGATTCAGAGGATCTCCATATTATAAAGTTGTAGATAATTTCCGTAGCTTTCCATAAAGGTCAATAAATCCTGATTCCGACCCTCGGGGTGAAAGTTATGACAATTTTAGTGCGCTGTCCAGAGAACCCGTTATGAAACTGATGTTTTAGAAAAATTGGATGGTGCGGGTAGAAGATGGCCGAATCAGGAAGGTTCACCAACTAGGTTTAGTTAGATAATTTAATTAGCTTTCTAGAAAGTCTGAGAACGCCCTATTTAGACTTCTGTACCAATAGTTACGAATTTTTATAGTTGACTGTCCATAGAGGGGGACAGGATGGCCGAAAGGATTTGGGGTTTTGAATCAAGCTAAACATGTTGGGTTAGTTTGGGGGTGTTTTTATTTAATCTAAAGACTCGCTACTGTTGTCTTAGAAATAATTATAATTATTATTCAGGAGGAGGACGGATTCCAGGGGCCGCACCTTCTACTCATCCCCCGTTTTCTCGTGGTTAAGGCAAGTATAATGATGGTTTAAACTTTATAGTGTGGATGGTTGATGATTGTTGGTTTGTATATGTTTGATCTATACTATGAGTATACGTGATCCAGATTATGTTAATGAGATGTTGGTATTGTTTATGGTTGATTGCAAATGAAAATGTTCAGGATAATTTCCGATGCATAGCTATTGTGAATGCAAGTTTCATTTGTTAAGATATTCACAATTGTGCATCATGCTGATTTATTGAAGTCTTGGTCACGAGCTGACCAAGCGCCGAGGTCCCCGTCATGTTGATAACATGACGGGCTAAAGGTCCCCATACTTGAGGAGTATGGGCAATTGGTCCCTGTACCAGATGGTACAGGCATGGGTGGGCATCGACGGATGCACACTCCGCATTACCAATAAAATGCGAAAGAGAAGAGATAAAGAGATTTTTGATCATATTACATAGCATGGTTTATTTATATGATTGATGGATGAACTTGTGAAATGATGTTCACTTTTATTCTTGTTGCCACTATTTATATTTGCTGAGTCGTTGGACTCACTCTTGTTGTTGTTGTTGTTGTTGTGGTTGCTGTTTGTTTTAGGTACCTACATGGGATCGGCATGCATGGGGATAAAGAAGGATTAGTTTTGTTGCACTTACATGATCTATTCACCTTGGGAGAAAGAAAGAACATTAAACATTATTTGTTGAATAACTTAAGTGGTAGTTGACTCATGTTTAAGATGTAATAAAGGATTAGAACTCTTTTACACTGCTTCCGTTCTATATTCAAGCATTGTGGTTATGAGTGCGATGGTAAACATAATCCAGTTTGTTTAGAATTGATTATATTGCTTATTGTTATTCATATCACTTGATCATGATTGTTGGAACCTCTGATTTAGACAATAAACAAAGGAGGTTCTGCCAAAATTTTGTAAGATGAATGTTAGTTTTTCCTTATTATGTTATTAGTTTGGTAGTATTCCAGGTCATTGTTTGGCTGGGGTGTTACATGAGCACTATCTACTGATCCAGGGAATAGTGCAAAAAATCACAGAGGAATCCGGATTGAAAAATCTGGGTTTTGACAACGTTCAATGCCATCGTTGCAAAGGCTGTGGACACATGATGCGGGACTGTCCAAGCAAGCGTGTTGATTATACGCGATGATGGTGGGTATTCTTCTGCTAGTGATTTTGATGATGAAATATATGCTATGCTTGCAAATGACCCTGCAGGACATGGTGATGAATCTGACCATGAGGAGGAACATGTTGGCGCCGAAAATGCCGACAAGTATTTGAGCATTATAGTGCAACGCGTACTAAATTCTCAAGTGTCTTGTGCTGAGCAAAATCAGCGCCATAATTTGTTCCAAATCAAGGGGGTTGTCAAGGAACGCGCGATTCACATAATTATTGATGGTGGGAGTTGCAACAATTTGGCGAGTATGGATATGGTGGAGAAGCTTGCTTTGCCGACCAAACCCCATCCCCACCCATACCATATTCAATGGTTCAACAACAGTGGTAAGTTGAAGGTAACCTGGATGGTGAGAGTACATTTTTCTATGGGTTCATACCATGATTATGTTGATTGCGACGTTGTTCCTATGCAAGCTTGTTCAATGTTATTAGGAAGACCTTGGCAATACGATACTGATTGTGTACATCATGGTAAGAATAATCAATACTCTCTCATGTTCAAGGGAAAGAAAATTGTGTTACATCCTATGACTCCTGAACAAATTGTTAAAGATGACCTTGCTAGAGCTATAAGAGAGAAATGTCAGGAGAATACTGAGAGCGAAAATCAGATTGTAGCAAAAGAGCTTGAGCAACATAAAAAGAAAGAACATAAATCTGTTCATGACAAGAATAAAGAAATTAAATTGAAAGGTGCTTGTTTCCTTGCTACTAAATCTGATATGACTGAACTTGATGCTAGTAATTCTGTTTGCTATGCATTAATTTGCAAAGAAGCTTTGTTTTCATTTGAGGATATACCTTCTTCTTTGCCACCTGCTATCACTAACATTTTGCAGGAGTACAAAGATGTCTTTCCAAAAGACATACCGCCGGGGCTGCCACCGCTTCGTGGGATTGAGCATCAAATTGACTTAATCCCCGGTGCATCATTGCCCAACCGAGCACCATACAGGACCAATCCAGAAGAAACTAAAGAAATTCAGCGCCAAGTTCAAGAGTTGCTTGATAAAGGGTATGTGCGCGAATCACTTAGCCCTTGTGCTGTTCCGGTCATTTTAGTACCAAAGAAAGATGGATCATGGCTCATGTGTGTGGATTGTAGAGCAATCAATAATATCACCATTAGGTATCGTCATCCTATTCCTAGGTTAGATGATATGCTTGATGAATTGAGTGGCTCTGTTGTCTTTTCCAAGGTTGATTTGCGTAGTGGCTATCATCAAATCCGCATGAAATTAGGCGATGAATGGAAAATGACATTTAAAACTATGTTCGGGTTATATGAGTGGTTAGTAATGTCTTTTGGTTTAACTAATGCACCTAATACCTTCATGAGACTAATGAACGAGGTTTTGTGTGCTTTCATTGGTAGATTTGTGGTGGTTTATTTTGATGATATACTGATATATAGTAAATCATTAGAGGAACATCTTGATCATTTACGTGCTGTTTTTAATGCTTTACGTGGTGCACGCCTATTTGGTAACCTTGAGAAGTGCACCTTTTGCACCGATTGAGTGTCGTTTCTTGGCTATGTTGTCACTCCATAGGGAATTGAAGTTGATCAAGCCAAGGTTGAAGCAATACAGAGTTGGCCGACTCCTAACACGGTCACACGGGTGCGGAGCTTTTTAGGACTTGCTGGGTTCTACCGCCGCTTTGTGAAGGATTTCAGCACCATCGCCGCACCATTGAATGAGCTTACCAAGAAGGGCGTGCCATTTGTTTGGGGCGCCGCACAGGATAACACCTTCACCACATTGAAAGATAAGTTAACACATGCACCTTTACTCCAACTCCCTGATTTCAATAAGACTTTTGAACTAGAATGTGATGCAAGCGGAATTGGTTTAGGTGGTGTGTTGTTACAAGAAGGCAAACCTATAGCATATTTTAGTGAGAAATCGAGTGGGCCTAGTTTGAACTATTGTACTTATGATAAGGAGTTATATGCCCTCTTTCGAACCTTAGAAACTTGGCAACATTATTTATGGCCCAAAGAATTTGTTATACATTCTGATCATGAATCTTTAAAGCATATTCGAAGTCAAGGTAGTCTGAACCGTAGACATGCAAAGTGGGTTGAATTTATTGAGTCTTTTCTCTATGTCATAAAATACAAGAAGGGAAAGGAGAATGTTATTGCTGATGCTTTGTCTAGGAGATATGCCATGCTATCACAACTTGACTTCAAAATTTTTGGATTAGAGACTATTAAAGAGCAATATGTGCATGATGCTGATTTTGCGGAAATACTGTTGAATTGTAAAGAAGGGAAAATGTGGAATAAATTTGTCATTAATGATGGGTTTGTGTTTAGAGCCAACAAGTTGTGCATTCCGGCTGGTTCCGTTCGTCTGTTGTTGTTACAGGAAGCACATGGAGGCGGGTTGATGGGACATTTTGGTGTGAAGAAAACGGAGGACATACTTACTGATCATTTCTTTTGGCCAAAGATGAGACGGGACGTCGAGCGCTACGTTGCTTGCTGTACATGTCAAAGGGCTAAGTCACGACATAATTCTCATGGTTTATATATGCCTTTACCCGTTCCTAGCGTTCCGTGGGAAGATATTTCGATGGACTTTGTTTTAGGATTGCCTAGGACAAAGAAGGGGAGGGATAGTATATTTGTGGTTGTTGATAGATTTTCTAAGATGGCCCATTTTATACCATGTCATAAGAGTGATGATGCTACCAATATTGCTAATTTATTCTTTTGTGAAGTTATTCGCTTGCATGGTGTGCCTAATGCTATAGTTTCAGATCGTGATGCTAAATTCCTTAGCCATTTTTGGAGAACTTTATGGGCTAAATTGGGGACTAAGCTGTTATTTTCTACTACTTGTCATCCCCAAACTGATGGACAAACTGAGGTTGTGAATAGAACTTTGTCTACCATGCTTAGGGCTGTGTTGAAAAAGAATTTAAAAATGTGGGAAGAATGCTTGCCTCATGTTGAGTTTGCTTACAATCGTTCATTGCATTCTACTACAAAGATGTGCCCTTTTGAAGTTGTTTATGGTTTTGTGCCTTGTGCTCCTATTGATTTAATGCTCATTCCATCTTCGGAGAAATTGAACCCTGATGCTAAACAACGTGCTAAATTGATTTTAAAAATGCATGAGACAACTAAGGAGAATATAGAGCGCATGAATGCTAGATATAAACTTGCTGGTAGTCAGGGGAGGAAACATTTAACTTTTGAACCTGGGGATCTTGTTTGGTTGCACTTAAGAAAAGATAGATTCCCCGAATTGAGAAAATCAAAATTGATGCCAAGAGCTGATGGTCCTTTCAAGGTGTTAGAAAAGATTAATGATAATGCATACAAGCTTGACCTGCCTGCAGATTGTGGGGTCAGTCCTACTTTTAACATTGCAGATTTGAAGCCCTACTTGGGAGAAGAGGACGAGCGACTCAAATGCAAGAAGGGGAGGGTGATGAGGACATCCCTTCCATGGATACAACTCATCCACAGCATGTGTTGCAAGGACCACTTACTCGAGCGCGTGCTCGTCAACTTAATTACCAGGTGAACTCATTCCTAGGTTCATATGTTACCGAGAATAGACCGCTACCTAATGCAAGTGATTTAATTGTGCTTAGGAACTTGGGAAAGGATGAAGGCAAGGGACATGGAGCCATGCACATGCATGGAAGGAATAATGGAGGTCACCACGTCACTTTGGGACCAAGCCAAGCACGAATTCGAGTTGGACACGTTCTGGAATCAGATTCGGACTACTGCGATGGTACCAAGTTCAAATGGGCATAACTTCCTCATACGGACTCCGTTTGGGACGTTCTTGTACTTCATGGAAAGCTTATGAAGTCTACTTTCCAACGGATCCAACCTCATCTTCAAATTCCATCTGATCCGGCTGCAATCATCAAAAGAGTCCACATTAGTTTCTGAGTCCGAGTCAAAAAGGGTGCTGCGCCGCCACCACTTGGGCCCATGGGCCTTGTAACCCTAGGGCGTGCACTTGAATGCCACCCCTGGTCGTTCTCCCTATAAAGGAGCCGCCGTCCCCCTTACTAGGACTTGGATTTCGTTGATTTTAGGTTTAGCCATTGTGCAAACTTTTGTTCTTCAGTTGTGTCAGTCGACCACCTGTCAAGACATCTTCGGAATCCCAACTTTGTTATTCACAATACAATTTATACTTCATTTATATCCGCAATATCAGATTGCCTACGTCTTATTCTTGCTAGTTCTTCGATTGCTCGCAGGGATTGAACTTCGTGTTCAGGTTGATCGCGTTTCCAGCGAGGTCAATAACATCTCGGAGTTGGTTTAGCGATTGCTAAGGCGCAAGCGTCGTCGCACGGTTGTAGTTGAATCGTGAGGGTCATCTCCACCGAAATCGATAGTTATCAATCTCATCGAAAGATCGGGCACCTCGTCTCCATCATTGACCAGGTACATCTTCCCTAGCCTTCTCTTCAATTTTGACCACCTCGGTGGTCATAGCCGCTTATGCCTCAGAAGCAATCCCTACCATCGCCATAGTGGTCAATTCTATGACCCTCTCCTCTGTCGTCTCTTCAACTATAGGCAGGGTTGCAGGGGGATTTTCAATTGAAGCATCCTAGACGATGGAGGAGCCAGGCTAAGGATACAAGAAGAGAAGTGAATTAGTATTTGAGAAAGCAAGGAGGTAAAATGCAATTGTTATGCTCTTTATTTACATACCTTGAACTCTTAGCTTTAATCTTGAACTTAGAGGGAACCTTCCCTAAAGGAGGTTTCTTCGACTTCTCCCCTACAACCATGTCTGGTCATGGAGGAGCAGGGTCATTTTCGACCACAACTGACCATTGTGGCATAAGGTTGCCTACAACCACATATGGTTGTAGACCCTGAGTAAATGTTGCTGCTCCTTGTTCTTCTTACCCAGCCTGGTGGTCGAGACCAATTCTAACCACTTGAAGGAAAGCTTCCTTCTTGATCATTGGTTTTGCAGTTGCAGAAGTCTCCTTCACAAAAGATACAAAACTCTTCCAATTTTCCTTTTTAAGTCACTTAACAAAGCCATGAGAGGCGCCAACCGAGGAGGTTTTCTCATCATAATAGTAGTGTACTTTGATCTTGGGAGCTTGCTGCTCTAGCATGACTTCCCCTATTTCCTCTACGGTAGTTATATATGTGATGAACTACTTGATGGGGCTTGTCAGGGCAGCAAGGGGAAGAGTAGTGCTTGAGCTCAAGCTGTGCTTGTTGACAGTTTTCATTAGTTGATGCCTCTTGGCCGGAGGAGCTTTAGCTATTTCTACCTCTTTTCTACAAACCATCCGTTCAACCTCTTGGTCATGCTGACAGTTTTCCATGGTAACTTTTTGCAACAAGGAAGAATGCTAAGTACTCTTTGCTTACGACTTTGAAGTCCTAACGATGAGATCAAACTTCGATTTCCTTTACGCATTCTTCTCTTTCCTTGATGGATACATCCACCAAGATGCAAGGAGCCTCCACATCAAGTGATAGAGCCATCTTATAGGTAGCTTTGACCTGAGAACCTCAAATAAATAGTACTATTGTGCCAATTCTGACAATCCTGTTTGATGCTCATTAAAAGGGCAAGGGTCAATCCGATCACAAATAGGATTGCTCCAAGGTGGTTACACAACATGAGGAGGGATTCACCTCCAAGTGTTCAGGTCCCTCACTGACCACATGATTGGGATCAGCAAGCCCTATAATTTGTCATTCCAGGAATCCATCAACATCTGGTGGTCATGACCCTTCAATTACCCCCATAGGTAATGTGGGTGGGCTCCCTGTAAGTCCGTCCATACTCTCACAGGGTTCAATTCAAGTCAGAGATAGTTATAACCTAGAGTTCCCCTTTCTAGAGAGGCCTATTTCATGCCGTGAGGCTTTGTCATTTGATGATTCCTCAAGTGAGGAGGCGTCTAATGCGAGTGGGGATCATGTTCAGGAGGTTTTTACCCTCCCCCAGATACTGATGACTCTTTCAGAGGAAGGCCTGAGGATGCTCCCCACCGATCACACACTACAACATCTTGTGGTGATGGCGAGGAGGCCTCCAGTGATGAGCCAGGTAAGTACTCCAATGAGCATGGAAGAAATCCTCAAAATAATTGTTCTCCTTTGAGGCTACCTTGACCAGCCTTAGATATTGAGGATCTCGAGACTTCTAGAAGGAGATGGTTGGTGACTCTGAGGTCTTTGACTAGGTATGCTCACTATCAATCTAAAGAGGCTCATGAGCTTCAATGCATAAATGACCTACTCGAAATCCAACTCAAAAGCTTGCTCGGGCACTGGCTATGACCAATTTGCTGAGGGGATCATGCGGAGACTCTGAAGCATGATGATTAGACTCGACCAAGCTCACCGATATAACTCCAGAAGTCGAATAGGTATGACTGCATCTAGTTGTTCACAGAATTCACATCATAGAAATTGTAAGACCCGGGTTTTACAATCCAGAATCCTCTATGATTCTATCGCACTATTCCCTGAATCAGTAGATAGTGCTCACAAATACAATACAGAACATCAAAATACATATCATGCGAAAGTGTAAATATAATAGTAGACTTTCTCATGAGCTGATCAGGCCAAAATTAATAAAATGCAATAGCGGAAATGGAACACACAGGTGGGACCCTCAGGACGTGCCCATAGGCAGCCAACTGGGGTTCACGACCTAGTTCTTGACCTCTTGATCTTCTTCACTGTCATGGCTAGGTGTATTGCTGAAGCGTAGCGATGTGACTCCTGATTCTGGATTAATTGAGTGAGCGAGGGTGAGCACAAACCACCATGCTCCGCAAGCCAATACACAGGATGCAAATAGATAACATGCATGTCTTATCAAGGGAAGGCTCAGGTTAATTTATTTGCCATAAATTGCTTTTAAAATATGATACATAGAAATTTCCTAAGACCTAATAGTTTTAACTAAAATAGATTTTATCAATATATGAACGAATGCAATAATAATAGCAATCAAGATTCTATCCGCTGTTACATAGTTTCTGCACCATATGCTAACCTTTCAGCGTTATAACCACTTACCTTATCACTAGGGCAACACCCAGGGCAAGACAAATCAGGGCTTTTCACTGCCCACCACTTTTCCAATTTCACCCACAAAGCTTTTGAAATAGAACTATATTTGGTTAAGTTCCCATGTCTACCCTTGACCGTGGGCATGGCTATTCGAATAGTTTTCTCTCTGAAGAGTTTGAACACTTTACCCATAATAAATGATTATCTCACAATGTTTGTCAATACATGTTTCCTTAGGCGTGCAACTGAGTAATCATAACAAGCTTGTCACAATGCATCTTTCTAGTGTGGTTATGCCCACTAAGGTCTTTCTTCTGTAGGATACGACCATCCCTCGAGAAGTTTCCCTCTTGAACCATCACGACAGAGGTGGGGATGAGACTATCCTTCCCTTTGCATGTGTGCACACCTTCACATAACCACGCTAAGTCAATTCAAATTAGTTAGCCCTGCCTACAATTTGCCAGCTTGTAGTTGTACTGTTATACACTAGGAGGTCATCACAAGATTCAGTCCTTAGGGTTATTTGGGTGGTTCTACCACTAACCACACTATCGTCCACCAGAGTATCTAAGCAGTACTAAGCATGGCGTATAACTGTATACTTATTTTCGAAAGGTTACCATTTTAATTTTCCTAGGGTGACAAGGCTCAGATGTTCAAATGTTCTAAAAGCGGTGTAATACTAGCAAGTTAAATAATGGGCATATAACTAGAATTTTAAAACAAACATATATTTGCATATGAAATAACAACATGCAATTTGACAATTTAAAACAAAAATACATTGCAGAAAATGTTGGTTCAACATGATCAAAGTATTGACTCACTTGGCGCGGTTTTCCGCGGTCTTGAGCTCACTCAAAGCTTTCTCATTCGATGGTCTTGAGTTCCTGGTCTTCATCTTTGTCTGGATCTTAGTTTTGCTTGATCCATCTAATTACGCGCTAAACAACTGAATCCAAATAAGTTCAAATAAACCCCAATATTAAAAGGAGGGCAGAAAGGGATAGATTGGAATTTTTAATGAATTTAGGAATTTGAGCGGGCTTAATCGGAGTTAGGATGAAGAAGGATGAGCTTCTAGAAGTTTGAATCTAAGGGAACAAAAAATCCAAAATTTTCAGCGTGGTCGAAAACTATACGTGGTTAGTGCTCGAACAACCATGATTAGGTGGCTGAATGTGGTCGGAATTCTGTACGTGATCGAAGGCGAAGTCGGGGAGGACGGTCAAAGTCGGGAGCGGAAGTGAGTGGTCAGGAATGGTGAGGTCCGTCGAGTGGTCAAAAATGGTTTCGACGGCGTGGAGTGGCCGTAAGATGGAGTTGAGTGTGGTTGAAGCCGCTACGTGGCCATAACCCCCGAGTGCTATCAATCGGAAGCTTGGGCAGTGGAGTGGTCGAAGACTTCTGAGCGCAGAGCAGTCGAACTTGGAAGGTGCTGAGTGGTCGTAAACCTCAACGTGGTCGTAAATGACTATGGTGTGGTCGTAAATGATTTTGAGTGGTTGTAAAAGACACTGAGTGGTCGTAAATGTGAGAGATCATGTGGATGTGCTCCCATGATTGTGATGAGTAATTGACACTTGTGTTAGGAAGTTTGAGTTTGATCTGGGTACTTTGTGCGTAAGGACTATGTAATGTGTTTCTTGTCTGTGTTGGCTGCAGGACTTTGAGGCAGAGTCGTGGCGAGGCATGGGTTGACCGGACTAGGCACAGGCGGTGCTGAGGTCGGAGCGGTCGGTATGTGCCAAAGACGGCGAGGACTTGAGGCGGTTGCGAGGCTTGGACGGCAAGGAATGAGGAAGCTTCTCGGAAGGTGCAGGAAGGGCGTTTTGGAGAATACGCAAGGCTGCACTAAAGGAAGTGGATTTGGTTAGAGTTAGCAGGTAAAGCGTTAAGGCTTAATGGGCAAAGCAATTGGTGAACCCATTATGAAAGGCTATAAATAGGATGCATGTCTCCTGGTGGAAGGGTGTGTCTTTGAGAGGTTGTTGTAGCTTTGGGGGAGTTTGTTTTGCTTTGTGCTTTATTTGAGAAGTGGGAGAGCAGAGTAGAGAGGGTTGTTGCCCATGTCTCCTGCGTGAGAGTGTTGAGGAAAGAAGGATGTAGTAGCATATCCTCTCAACTACGTTTGGGTTGGTCTTGAGTGTGTGTTCTTGGTGTAAGAAATGGCTGTGAACAATCTTTTGTAAGCTTTCTTGTCTCGGTATCAATATCATTGTGAGAGACTTTGTGCTTTGAATGGTTCTTCTGTGATTTGTTTCGGTTCGGTTCTTCTCCATGTTTTCCTTTTGATTTGAGTTCTTGATCTCTTCTCTGCAGAACTCTATTGCTCAGAACTTGCTCTATTGCTCAGAACTTGGTATTGCGTAAAGGCTACTTGGCCAAATCATACCTGAGAGCAAATCCTCAATCTTCTGCCAACTTCCCCTGTTTTTCATGTTTCTAGGGTTTACTGTGCGGGGAGGCAGAGTATTTTTGTGTGTTCGATTTTCCTATTGAAAGGTTGTTGTGGTTTTGATGTTTCTTTGTCCTATGTTATTCCTTGTTGAGATTCAAAAGGCTCATGATCAACTGATATGAGATTCTCAAGGTTTCATGTTTTGATATCTCTTCCTGTGTAACAATTCATTTTCAGTGTCTGGCTCTATCTTCATCCGAATTGATTTCAGTTTGCATGTTCCTGTTTCTGAGGTCCAATTGCTATTTAGTTTGAAGACACTTTCTTTTGATCTGAGAAGAGGAGCACTCAATCAACCTCTATTCGGTTTCTCCTGTGTTCTGTTGTAGTTTCTGTGCTGGCAAGTCATCAGTCCCCTCTGGTCTTCTTTTGTCCTCGGCTGCTTTCTCTCCTTAAGCATCCTTTTCTTTTTGTTGTTCTGTCCTGAAGCGTATGAGCTTCTTTGTTTTTCTGTTTTCCTTTTTGCCTTAATTTGTTTTTAGCTAAAAGTATGTTTCTCTTTATTTCAATCGGCAGAAATTAAGAAGTCTAATCTTTAACCAAAACTGTAACCAAAAACCAGAGTTGCACCTTCTTTTTAGTCAGGCCTCCCCCAACTATAGTTAGATCGGCTCCTTTTCAGGCTAACACTGTTTGCATTTGCAGCATACTTTGTATTCGGCAGCAAATTCTGTATACACTATTTTTTTGGTCTGCCTTTTTCAGTCCCTCCTGCAAATTCCAATGTCAGTCAGATTGCTGCAGTAATTGCTATTTCCGGTCCTTACTTGACTGCAGTTTTCGGCTGGAAAGCATCTGTTTCTTTCGGCCAGCAAGCAGCCGCTATATGCAGTCATCTTTTGTCCTTGCTTTGTAGCTTTTTGCTTGCCGGCAGTATTTGTTCCTTTCAGTTGTGCCTTCGGCTCTATTTTGTGGATGCTGCATTGTAACATCCCGATTTTCAGAGCCTTTTTGAAGTTTTTAAAATAAAATTCACCATTTGGATTTTTCTGGAATTAATTAAACCTCCAGCGCGATCGAAGATCTAGTTCGTTTTGTACACGTTTTCCTTCCTTTTCCTCTCTCTTCGTAACTTCCAATCCGGACCTTATCTCAATGTCTTCCCAAAAGAAAAGTTGTGCCAAATTACGCAAGGAATCCATCCCAACTGGTCTCGTTCCGTTTCGTTCATCCGTTTGCCTTTTATCTCCTATTTTCTGAAATGGACTCTAAACCGAAATCCGTGAATTGGAGTCGGTTTCTATCTCTTCCAAGCCTATAAATATGACCCCTTGACCCCCCTAAACCCATCCCAAGCCGTGCCAAGTCCCCTCCAAGCTCAGGACGTCGTCGGCATCGTGGGCCTTCGGTCCCAAAATTGCTCGTCGCGTCTCGAGCAATCCGGTGAGTTTTTCCATGATCCTTTCGCGTCACATTGTGCCTTCATGTCCCATCTACCTTCTGGCCAAATTAATTTGGTTTTGGTGCAGCCAATCTCCCGCAATCGAGTTTTCTCCAATCTAGGTCAAGAGCGCTTCCCGACGTCGATTCATCGTCTCCGGTAAGCTTTAGCCCTTGCCATAATTTTTCTTAGACTTGTCTCACCACGTTCTACGCCGTGCTTCTTTCTTTTTCCCCAAAAGGCCTCCACAAATTTTCACCTCCGAACCTCGCCATGGCCGCCAATGGCATCTTGTGTCCCCATCTACCCGGTGATGCTCTCACCAATCCGTTCGCGTCATATTGTGCCAAACCATCCCAGGTAGCCACCCTCCAAGTGGTTTTAGATTTCGTTCACCGAGCACGAAGATATTAAGTTTCCCTTTTTCCTTCCCGACGTCGTTCAAACGTCGTTTGCATCGTCTCCGGTGGGTTTCTAGCTGAGCCGACAATTTTCCTAGCTTCGCCAAGCCACGTTCTAGCCCGTGCTCACCCTACTTCTCCATGTCCTATGCCCGATTTTTATTCCCCTCTCCTACCCATGCCGTTGAAGCCGCCCGAGCCGTCACCGTGCTCCGTTTGATGTGCCGTCGCTTCCTATGTGTGCTTTAGGTCCCTAACAACCCATTTAGGTAGTTAGATTCATCTCCCATACCTCCTCTCGCTGGCGCTAGCCTTCTCTTCAAAAGTGCTGCTCTCGGATAAACAGTAACTTTTGCTATTTTCCAGCATTTTCTCGCCCGGCAAACTTTAGATCTCTCGTTCTCCTTCGTCCGAACTCCAATTGACCCGATTCTTTTTCCTAAAATCATCTAACATTGAGCTCTATATTTTGGTTCTAGTTTTGTAGTTTTTGGAGTTTATTTGGATTTTATTTGAATTTGTTTTTGTGTTTTGTCTCGTTTTCTCTCTCGTTAGATTACGCGTTCGAAGGAGCTGAAGCCGGATTCGAAGATGAAGAATTCCTAACTGAGCAAGGCCAAGGCAAGTCGTGTCCTTTGATCATGTTGAACCCAGTTTTCAAATCTATTATGTATTACTTTGTTTTACATTATCATGCATCGCTATTTTATTATCAAATCCTTGTATTGGTAGTTATTGTCCAAATTTATTATTTCCTCCTTGATAATTTGAATACCATGATTCTATTGTCACCATAGGATGGGAAATTATTTAGTGATGCAATACTAGTTGTCACATGGGTGGTACGCTTATAATTGCTTAGCCATGCTTGTAGTACGTTGGGTCTATCATCACATGTGGTTAATTAATCTTGACTTAATGATATACTTGAACGTGGTGGTCAGCCACAGTTATAAAATTTGAGTACCATGACATGGGTAGTGTCATTGGTGTTGGTTATACAAAATTGGTTTTCACTCGGGCGAATGATCGTGCAGTAAAGGGGGTGCAGGTTGCACACGGGATGTGGATGTTTCACTTGGGTAATACTTAAGGACTTAACTTTGTGCGCCATTGATCTGAGCCATACCGTGCAACCACATGTCCAGTATGGGATGGACCTGGCTGACTAATTTGTGATGTTTCAATTCTGGTTCCGCCATTGGGATGTCAGTGGGTGTCGTATACATTCCACGGGGCGTAAGAGGGGGCAATTACCAGGTTTGGGGCGAAACCTCAGCGAGGCGGGACTGGGTTGAGATTGAACATTGTAAAGGCCTTGTTGTGATCTTCTTGGTCGGCATGCCAAAGGAAGCATGTCATACCGGTGACATTACAAGATGATCATATCGTGTGGGTAAAGTTGTACAACCTCTGCAGAGTGTAAAACTATTCGAATAGCCGTGTCCTCGGTCATGGACAATGCTCGGTGATTTCACACGAGGGGTAGAGTTTTCATAAAAACCTGGTTGGGTTAAGTTGGGAAGTGAATGGTTAGTTCACGGGTGTTCATTTCATGGATCATGGTTCATGGTGGATTCCTTGGGTGAATGGTCAGTTCACTTGTGGTTGGTCTCAATTCCTTTGGTTACTTATTTATTATCATTTACAAAGCTTGCTTTTCAATCTACTTATTGTATTTACTTTAAATTGTTGCTTCCTGCAAAATTAACCTTTCAGCCATCCTTTGGTAAGCCTTGCATACTATATTGCATTCTTTGTAACAAACGACTTGCTGAGTACTCTATGTACTCACGGCTTCGTCCATATTTACTCGGTTGAGGAAGAAGGACCAGATCAGCAGGAGCTACTAGAAGGAGGATACTTCAACGACCTCGCGGATTAGGACTTCGCTCCCCAGTCGATTGCCTGTGGGCATGTCGAATGGCTACTACGCTTATTTCTGGTTTTTCCGCTGCTAGCTTCTTTAAGCCTTTCAGGCTGTTAATTGTAAGCTTGGCCATAAGGTCGTACTCTGATAATTATTAATAATATTTGACTTTTCTTAGTAAATCGTGATATGTTCGATATTTCATCTTTGTTAATACTGTGTGCACTAGCGTGATCCTGGACTAGTGCAGAATACACAGGAGAGTCCGGATTTGCATATTCGGGTCTCTACATGCATTCGGCCAACATGCATCAATTAGTCCATGTACTCTTGGTACTGCTTCTTGCCGACTAGCTTACTGCTTTTGGTATTTTCGGTCAGCTGTGCTTTTGGGCATTTCTTTCTAAGCTGATTCCGTTCGAGAGTGCACCAGTGGACAGGCAGTAGATATTTCTTTTGGGCATTGCTTTTGGGCATTTCTTTCTAATATCAATTAAAGCACATCTCTTGTTTTTAGTTATTTCACCCGAATGTCTCTTTGTCCCTTTTTGACTGTTTTCGGCAGTTGAAGTAATCACTGTTCAAGAGTGTCAGATGGGTGCTTTTTGTTCCTTTTCTTATCATGGCTCTCTGAATTGCATTAGCTCTTTGTTTTCTTTACAATCTGCTGTTTTTTATTTTTCCAGTGTTCGGCAAAATCTTTTCACAGTTCTCTACTTGTAGTCTTTTGTTGGTTGGCTCATTTTTCAGTTGACTAGTCCTACTGCTCTCTCGGCTGTTGTCTTTCCATTTGTTGATCGGCTATTGTCCAGTAAGCAAACTTTTTCATAGCTGCTATATCTATCGGAGAATGAGTGTGTGTGTGAATACTCAGGGCGGATTTTGAATGCACCATTCACCCCCCTCTGTTGCCATTTCGGTCCTACAAAATGTCAATTGGGCCAAAGAGAAGAAGGGGTAGTCAATGACCCTGCTAGGAAGCAGCGAAGAGCTCCAATGACCGAGGCCGACGGCAGCGAGGGATAGAGCACATTGGTGATGATGCATGGTGCCTCTTGCTTCAATCAAATGATAGAGGAAGCATTAGTGAGGGCTAGTGATGCCCTAGGCTTGAGGAAAGTGTTGTAGCTCACTGAGGCGACGGATTGGGCTGTGACCGGAGTTGGAGATGAAAACTCTCTTTGATTGGCTATGGCCAACGGCAGAGCGATTCACTGGAGAGGGAGTGCTAGTGGAACGTGGTGGTCACATTGGTGGATTGCTCTCCTATTTATAGGTTGTGAGAGGTTCTAGTGGCGTGGGCCAGCTTTGATGGAAGCAGGGCATGGGCACTCGGGCATGGTCATTGTAGGGCAAGGTGATGGCGATGGGGTGGTCTTCAATCAGAGCTCGGGTGACGAGGTGGCCATGATAGGGTATGGGTGAGGATAGAGGAGGTGATGGCCGACGCGACATGATGGCGACGCAATGAGACCAGGGCATAGACACGGACGTGCTTGCAACGTGGGGGCGCTATGGCTGACAGAGATGGTATGGCTGACCTGAGCAGGTGTGTGCGCATAGGGGGAAGGCAGGGCTAACTGGTCGGCACCGAAGAACAGAGAGGAGGGAGGAAGAAGAGAGAGGGGAGGAGGCTAGGCCACGGTGACGTGATGGAGGCGATGGGCATAGGGCGACGCGATGATGATGCGGGGACAGGCGCGGCATGGGAGGTGCGTGGCTGAGCGCGGAGGGCAACGCAGCTGACACCAGAATAGGGGAGGCGAGGCCGGCTGATAGAGTGCTAACGCAGAAGCAGTGAGGAGAGAATGGAAAGTAACAAAGAAGAAGGAGGGGAGGAGGTCGCCCGTGATGCCAGGAGCAGGGAGCCTATCAGTGAGAGAATGCGCTAGGAGAAGAAGCCAAAGGGAGGAGGAGAGAGTGGGAAAAAGGGGAAGAGAAGAAAGAGAGAGAAAGGGCTCAAGCAAAATTATGAAATTTGGATTTAGCTTTGAACTTTAATTTTTCAGGATTCAATGTTGACATTTATATTTTAGATTTTTGTAATTCAATTGGGATTTTTGATTTTATTATTAACATTTCACTTGGGTGTTATACCCTAGTTATTAAGTTGTATTGTACGAAATTCAAAAAATCCAAATAAAATTGCAGAATAAATTTGAATGACAATACTATGCAAAATTTTTTTAAAAAAATTCCATAATTTTGATCTTCCAAAATTTAGGATGTTACAGAAATCGACATGATGACTGGTCACGTCGTTCTCGTAACAATAACTCCAATTGAAGAAGAGTTCCATGAACATCTCCTAACTGGTGAGTTTTTGGAGGAGATGATTGATCACCGCTTTGAGTGAGGAATCTCCAACAGTAGATGGAATACGATGAGTACAACCCTCGTATTGTCGAGACCTATTATAGGTCGGGTCCATCAACTTTTAGGCATCGTCGAGTACAGTGGCTTGGAGACACCAATCATCCTTTTCTACAAAGAAGGTGATGTAGGGGTGGCCCCCACCTGATCCCAGCAGGCCTGGTAGAAGGTTATAAGGCCCAGGATAGGCCATGTGTAATGACATAAGTGCCCCTGAAGGGGATACTCAGATGTAAGGGTATAATTGTAAAGGCACTCCCCATATATATATATATATATATATATATATATATATATATATATGGAACACAGGCCATGAGGAGGACCGGGCCATTTACGGTCATTGTCTCCCAACTCTCCACTACCATCTCTCTCTCTGTTTGGTCTGTAGCCACAACAGTTGGCGCTGTCCGTGGGGAGGACAGGAGCAAGCCGGAAGTCCGAAGAAGGATGGCACCGAAAAAAGCTTCATCGGCGGCGGCGAGGGGAAAAAAGGCAGCTGGGTCGGAGCGTCGCATGGGCACCAGGGCTTCGGCATCGGCTGCTGCGGGCGCGGATGACGACGCAGGCGCGGGGGTCGAGGACATCGACGCTCGCGCTGCGGCGACCGACCCCGCCACCGGCGCCGCGACGACCGACCCCGCCGTTGGCGCCGCGACGGCCAACCCCGTCACCGGCGCTGCGACGACCGACCCCGCCGTCGGCGCCGCGACGGCCAACCCCGCCACCGGCGCCGCGACGACCGACCCCGCCGCCCTCGCCGCGACGCTCACTGGCAGCTCAGGAGCTCATGAGGTGATCGTACCTATGCCGACCCGTCCGCTGGGCGCGCCGGCGGCCCCGCCCACGCAGGCGGTGGAAGGCGCCCTGCTGGCGGCCCTCAAAGCGTTCCAGCAGGAGCTAGGGGATCTTCGTGGGGCTGTCCGCGACATACAAGAGGCTCGGAGCCAGCGGGCCGCGCCAGTGGTCGCACCAGAGCTCGGACAGCCGCGACGCCCCCACATCCAGCCGCGTGCCGCTGCGGCGCGTCGATCCGGAGTCCCCGCTTTCGGCAGGACTGCAGCAGGCGGCGTGGCCTGAAGACTTCAAGTTCCCCAACGTCGCCAAGCCATATAAAGGCGACACGGACCCCCACAAGTTCGTGCGTGTCTACGAAACCGCAATCGAGGCCGCGGGTGGCGACGACACCACAAAGGCGAAGGGACTCCCCCTCACGTTGCAAGGAGTGGCGCTTTCCTGGTTTTGACCATAAAGCCAAACTCCATCTACGCATGGGAGCAGGTGCATGGTTGCGGCGATCACTATACAAAGGCATGCACCGCGGTCACGGAACTGCGACGAGCGGCGGTCGAAGCTCGGGCCGCACCTCCCAGGCCCCTGGCAGAAGTCCGGGAACGGCAGCCAAGAGGTGACCCCCTGCGAGCCTCCGACAAAGAGGGTGCGCGGCACCGCACCATCAGCGTCATCACCGGAGGCTCCTTATCAGGGGCCCCCCTGGAGCAGTCGCAGCCGTGGATGCCGCCCCACAGCATCACCTTTACCCTGGATGACGCCAGGGGTGTGGAGTTCCCTCACCAAGACCCTTTAGTCAGCCAGGCTCACATCGCAGGCCATGATGTCAGGCGCATCCTCGTTGACGGGGGGAGTTCTGCGAACATCCTGTTCGCAGGGGCCCTCGAACAAATGGGAATCCCCCAAAGCCGCCTAGAGCAGTCGGAAGCGCCACTCCAAGGCTTCGGAGGCCAACCGCTGGAGGCCATAGGGCAAGTGTCCCTTCCAGTTACGTTCCGCCAGGAGAGTAACGTCCGAAGAGCGCACGTCGTCTTCGACGTCGTAGACATCCCGCACCCCTACAACGTCATATTGGGAGGGCCCGCCATCAATTCCCTCGAGGCGGTCCCGCATCATGCCTTCTTATGCATGAAGCTCCCAGGCCCGGAGAGCGTGATCACTGTCTTCGGCGACCAGGACCTCGTCAGGCGCGTCCAAGTCAACAGCCGGAACTTACACCGCCCGGTGCACGCCCTCTCGGGCACGCCCGGCGACACGCCCTCCGCTCCGGGATGGACGCCTAAACCTCGGCCCGAAGGTGGAGTCAAAAAGGTGCCGCTCCAGGCGGAGGGGCGGTTTGTGTCCATTGGCAAGGGGCTCCCTGCGGAGGTCGAGCGAGATCTGCTCCAAGTGCTCCGGGATAACGCCGACATTTTTGCGTGGTCACCAGAGGACATCAAGGGCGTAGACCGTGCAGTAATCGAGCACCGCTTGGCGGTCCGCCCCG
The DNA here is from genome assembly GCA_017311315.1 of Dendrocalamus latiflorus. NCBI lineage: Eukaryota > Viridiplantae > Streptophyta > Magnoliopsida > Poales > Poaceae > Dendrocalamus > Dendrocalamus latiflorus. Next base: position 24,762,892 of record CM029658.1, read on the forward strand.
ACGCCAAGCCAATCAAACGGAAGCTTCGTCGTATGTCCATCGATTGGCAGCAGGCGGCCAAGCTGGAGGTGGCGAAGCTTCTCCGGGCCGGGGTCATCCGCGAGGTCCACCACCCAGAGTGGCTCGCCAACCCCGTATTGGTCAAGAAAGCCAGCGGGGCCTGGCGTATGTGCATCGACTTCACGGCACTTAACAAGGCGTTCCCAAAGGACAATTACCCCCTACCACGTATCGACCAATTGGTCGATGCTACCGCCGGGTGCGAGCTAATGAGTTTCCTGGATGCTTACTCTGGTTATCATCAGGTATACATGGCCGAAGACGACGAGGACAAGACCAGTTTCATCACGCCAATTAGGACCTTCTGCTTCGTCAGAATGCCCTTCGGCCTAAAGAACGCAGGCGCTACCTTTACCCGCCTCGTTGCTCTCGCCCTTGCCGCCCAGCTCGGGAGGAACGTGGAAGCCTACGTCGACGACGTAGTAGTCAAAACCCGGCAGCTCGATTTGCACGGTCGGGACCTCCAGGAGACCTTCGATAACCTCAGGAAGGTCGGCATCAAGCTCAACCCCGACAAATGCATCTTCGGCGTCCAGGCGGGCAAATTGCTGGGCTTCCTCGTGTCCGGCGGGGCATCAAGGCAAACCCCAACAAGGTTGAGGCCATTCTGGGCATGGAGCCGCCGAAGACAACGAGGGAGGTCTAGAGGCTGGCGGGCCGCATGGCAGCCCTGAGCCGTTTCCTATCCAGGGCGGCAGAGCGGGGTTTGTCGTTCTTCAAGACGCTTCGCGGGTGCGACGGGTTTCGCTGGGACAGCGACTGTGCGGAGGCCTTCAACGAGCTCAAGAAACACCTAGCGAGCCTCCCTACTCTTGTCGCCCCAGCACCAGAGGCTCCCCCCTTGCTTTATCTAGCCGCGTCCGTCACAGCGGTCAGTGATGTCCTCGTCCTAGAGGAAGGCGCCATACAGCGGCCCGTATACTTCATCTCCGAAGCCCTCCAAGGCGCCAAGACGAGATATACGGAGCTGGAAAAGCTAGCCTACGCGTTGGTCATGGCCTCCAGGAAACTTCGACATTACTTTTTGGCCCACCCAATTATAGTGCCTTCCTCATTTCCCCTAGCAGAGATGTTACACAATAAGGAGTCCACGGGGCGCATCGGCAAGTGGGCTGCCGAGCTCGCCCCGTTCTCCCTAACGTACGCCTCGCGGATGGCAATCAAATCTCAAGTCCTCGCCGACTTCCTCGCAGAATGGACTCCGCCGGCTCAGCCCGCCAAGAAGTACGATGACCCGGTCTGGACTCTCACCAGCGACGGAGCTTACGGTGTCGCGGGCGCGGGCGTCGTTGCAGTAATTGTTACGCCCGAGGGGCAACGCCTGCTATACTCGGCGCGCCTCGCATTCCCGGCCACCAACAACACAGCTGAGTATGAAGCGCTGCTTTTCGGCCTGACGAAACTCAAGGCAGTTGGTGCGCGGCGAGTGCTCGTCCGCACGGACTCACGCTTGGTGGCAGGCCATGTAGACAAGTCATACCAAGCCAAGGACCATGAGTTAGCCAAATACCTCACGGCTGTCAGAGCGAGGGAAAGGCATTTCTTGGGCGTCACGGTTAAGGCCATCCCTCGTGCGGAAAATGAGCAGGCCGATGCTCTCGCGAAGGCGGCCAGCCAACAGCTCCCACCCCCTGACGGGGCGTTTTACGAAGTGCTGCCGTAGGCGGCCATCGCGCAAGACAACCGGGATGCGGCCCTCGTTCACCACATCGCCCAGCAGGGCGACTGGCGAGAGCCTATCTTTAATTTCCTGCAGGGCATCGTCGAGCCAGAGGACCACGCCGAGCTCCAGCGTCTGCAGCACCGGGCCAGATCCTTCCAAGTGTTTGAGGGGACGCTCTACAAATAGGGCGTCTGCGCACCGCTCCTGCGCTGCCTCCCCCGCGAAGAAGGCAAGAAGCTCCTAGTGGAGATCCACGCGGGGGCGTGCGGGTCTCACCTCGCGCCGAGGTCATTGGTCGGCAAGGCGTTCAGGCAAGGCTTTTACTGGCCGACCGCCATCACTGACGCCCAGGACCTCGTGCGTCGGTGCCAGGGGTGTCAGTGGATGGGGCGCATCATCTGCAGGCCCCCGACGAACCTCAACCCTATTCCCCGGTATGGCCGTTGGCATGCTGGGGCGTCGACATAGTGGGACCACTCCCCCGAGCCCCAGGGGACCTGCGGTTCGTGGCAGTCGCGCTGGAATACTTTTCCAGATGGCCAGAGGCGGTAGCCCTAGCCAAGATAACCTCGGCTGCCATGCAGCGTTTCCTCTGGCAGAACATCATATGTCGCTTCGGCGTGCCCAGGGAGCTCACCGTTGACAACGGCCTGCAATTTGATGCCACCTCATTCAAGGAGTTCTGCGACGACATGGGCATCGTGCTTCGATTCGCCTTGGTTGGACACCCCCAATCCAACGGAGCGGTCGAAAGGGCGAACGGCGCTATCTCCATCGCCATCAAAAAACGCCTGGTCGGGCTGCCGAAGGGCACGTGGCCGAACGAGCTTCACAGCATCCTCTGGTCCCTTCGCACAATGGTAACACGCCCGACGGGGTTCACGCCTTTCAAGCTCCTTTTTGGTGATGAGGCAGTGACGCCTGAAGAAATTAAGGCTGGATCGCAGAGAGTCCTCGTCCAAGCACCCGACGAGGAGCGGCGCGTATCCTTGGACCTCCTCGACGGAGCGCGGGCGAGCGCGGCCCACCATGTCGAGAAGTACGCACGGCAGACAGTACGTACTCGAGACCGATCTGTATACCCGCGAAGGTTCAACCCTGGGATCTCGTCCTCAGAACGGCGCTCCATGCGGAGACCGTCGGCAAGCTGGAGTCCAAGTGGGAAGGTCCATACATCGTGGCGGAAGCATTGCAGAAGGGGGCATACCGCCTCGCTACGCTCGAAGGGCAAACTCTCCGCCACACATGGAACGCAGACAAGCTACGGCGGTATTACGCCTAGAAGCACGACGAGGGTTATAATGGCATCAGCCCCTCCTTGTACGACGCTCGCCCGCGCAAACAAGAGTTCAATAAAGTTCGCTGTTTCCAAAAGTAACAGTGTTGGACCGCGATAAGCAGAAGTCCACGAACTTTAAATAAGACGTAGCGTTGAGGTCTGCCTCCGCACGCGAGTGTCTGCGGACTATAAAAAGACGTAGCGTCGAGGTCCGCCTCCGCACGCTCCGCCTCAGCACGCACCAGTCTACGGACTTTAAATAAGACGTAGCGTCGAGGTCTGCCTCCGCATGGGAGAGTCTGCGGACTATAAATAAGACGTAGCGTCGAGGTCCGCCTCCGCACGCACCAGTCTACGGACTTTAAATAAGACGTAGCGTCGAGGTCTGCCTCCGCACGCGAGAGTCTACGGACTATAAATAAGACGTAGCGTCTGAAGGAACGCGCGTAGGCTACGATAGCAGAAAATAAAAAATTTCTACCGCGCACACCAGGACATCATGCTAAGAAGGGATCATAGATCGTTACCACTAGACGCGCAGCGCAGCGGAAGAAGAGTTGGAGAAGCCGATCCAACCACGCGCGTCGAGGTAGTAGTGGAAGTAGCCGATCGTCCCGAACAGATCGTCTCCTCCATGCGATCAAACACACCACGAGCAGATCCAATCTGTAGTTTGTTGATGCCGATCAACGTCGCAACGAGCAGCGCCTCCACCAGTATCCACACGTCCGGGGCTGGAACGCCGATCGCGAGTGTACCAGCACTCGCGAGCGGCTAGGGTTTGGCTCGGGAGGTGGCGGCTAGGGTTTTGCTCGGGAGGAACATATGCGTCTATCCCTCAGCCCCCCCGCCTCCAAATATATAGACCTCCTCACTTGGGCCTCGTGGACCGAGGCCCAATAGGAGTCTATCCGGATCTCTATCCGAATTGAGCCCACATCCGAATCACATTCGAATTAGTGTTCCAACCCGTTAAGTGTGCGACCCTGTAGGTTCACGTATACTTGGTCGCGACCCGGAAACGCCTTTCTGGTCACCCTGTTAATAGCGGCCTCTAGCAAGACATATTAACCCCAAAGTATACGTAAAGATCATATCGGCTGAACCTGTAATGTTCTCATGTACGAATCCCTTTGCCTCACGATATAGATTAAGCTCAAGGCAAGACCTGTGTCATCCTCTTAATAGCTCAATCACTCTCTCGATTCCGTGATGGATTATAAACTTGTGATTGACTCCTCAATCACATTGGCATGGCCATGCACTTTCATAATCTATTACATCGAGGGGCCCAGAGATATCTCTCCCATAAGGAGGGGCAAATTCTATCTTGATCATTCACATCCCACTACATGTTTCATAGCAAACCCGAAGACTACTTTTATGACTACCCAGTTACGGAGTAGTGGTTAGTAGTCCCAAAATAGGCTACTACGCATGTTGGGAACCATGATGATCTCAAGTCTAAGGATTCTACATAAACACTACTTGAGACCAACTAATGACACATGGAATCTCTGCAGTGTCTCGTGGCGGGTCTATCCAACATATGTTCCCTAACACATGTCCATATTATTGATTTGGTATCTCCATACCATGATCCATGAGACATGATCATCAATCAATACATATGCTGATCTTTGAATCATATTTGTTCCTCATATGATATATGATCAGGGATCATTTAGAAATAGCAACATTTTGGCATTAAGAGTCTCATGAATAAGTCACATACTCATTGATCAATAATGATAATGTCTATTTCAAGGAACAAAGCAATGTATCATAAACATAGTATGTGATATATTCAACATCTCCATGTTGCCTCTAGGGCATATCACCAACAGTCTTCCACTTGCACTAGAGTCAACCATGTAGGTATCTATTACCCATTGCCCTAGTGTGAGCCTCATGCTTTGGCTAGGGAAGCGGCTTTGTCAACGGATCTGCAATGTTCAAATCTGTTTGTACTTTGCATATCTTCACATCGCCTCTCTCCACAATCTCGCGGATGAGATGAAATCGCCGTAGAATGTGCTTGGACTTCTGGTGCGATCTGGGCTCCTTGGCTTGCGCAATGGCCCCACTATTGTCACAGTAGAGGTCCATTGGGCTGGAGGCACTAGCCACCACACCAAGCTCAGAAACAAATTTCTTGATCCAAACAGCCTCTTTAGCAGCTTCAGAAGCTGCTATGTACTCGGCCTCTGTTGTAGAATCAGCAACCGTCTCCTGCTTGGAACTCTTCCAGCTCACCGCACCGCCATTCAGGCAGAACACAAATCCAGATTGCGATCTAAAATCATCTTTGTCAGTTTGGAAGCTAGCATCGGTGTAACCATTTACAACGAGCTCTTCCTCACCCCCATAGACGAGGAACACATCTTTAGTTCTTCTCAAGTACTTCAAGATGTTCTTTTACGGCAATCCAGTGACTTTCACCTGGATCTGACTGGTATCTACTTGTAGCACTTAAAGCATACGAGACATCTGGACGTGTACAAAGCATGGCATACATAATGGATCCCATAGCCGAAGCATATGGAATCGCATTCATTTTATCCCGCTCATCAGGTGTACTAGGACACTGACTCTTGCTAAGATGTATACCATGTGACATAGGTAGGAAGCCTTTCTTGGAATCCTGCATGTTGAACCTTTTCAACACCTTGTCAATGTACGTATCTTGGCTTAATCCAATTAGCCTTCTTGATCTATCCCTATAGATCTTGATGCCCAGAATATATGCCACCTCTCCTAAGTCTTTCATAGAGAAACTATTTTTCAATGAAGACTTAACAGATTCGAGCATAGGAATGTCATTTTCGATCAGTAATATGTCATCCACATATAAGACCAGAAACACGAGTGCGCTCCCACTAGCCTTTTTGTAAACACAAGGCTCTTCTTCGTTCTTGATGAAACCAAACCCTTTGATTACTTCATCAAAATGAATGTTCCAACTCCGAGATGCCTGCTTTAATCCATAAATGGATCTTTGCAGCTTGCATATCTTTCCAGCTGATTGCGGATCGACAAAACCCGTGGGCTGTGTCATGTACACATCCTCACTCAGATTTCCATTAAGGAAAGCTGTTTTGACATCCATTTGCCATATTTCATAGTCGAAATATGCAGCAATCGCTAGAATGATCCGAATAGACTTTAACATTGCGACGGGCGAAAAAGTTTCATCATAATCAACACCTTGAATTTGTTTGAAACCTTTGGCCACCAATCGCGCTTTATAGATGTGAACATTTCCATCTATGTCTATCTTTTTCTTGAAAATCCATTTGCACTCAATGGTTTTAACACCATCAGGTGGATCAACCAAGTTCCAAACTTGATTACTGTGCATGGATTCAATTTCGGATCTCATGGCTTCAAGCCATTTCTCAGAGTCTGGTCCCACCATCGCTTCTTCATAGGTCTTAGGCTCATCGTTGTCTAACAACAATATGTCCCGTTGTTGAGTAGTCAAGAACATGTACCTCTCAGGTGCACGACGTGACCTCTCTGACCTACGTGGTGCTGGTGTGTCCACAACAGGTTCTTCAACAGTTTGTTCATCCTGTTGTGGTTCTGTAGGAGCTGAAACGTTTTCAGGTGTTTCCCGAATTTCTTCAAGTTGCACCATGCTCCCACTATCCCTTCTTGAGAGAAACTCTTTCTCTAAGAAGACACCATGCCGGGCGACAGACACTTTGCCTTCTCCTTGATTATAGAAGTAATATCCTTTTGTTTCCTTAGGATACCCGATAAAGAAGCATTTATCAGATTTAGGACTGAGCTTATCAGATTGTAAACGTTTTACATAAGCCTCACATCCCCAAATCTTAAGAAAAGACAAGCTAGGACGTTGTCTTGTCCACATCTCATATGGTGTCTTTTCTACTGATTTTGATGGAACCCTGTTTAGTGTGAAAGCGGCTGTTTCAAGAGCGTACCCCCAAAAAGACAACGGAAGATCACTTTGGCTCATCATGGAGCGCACCATATCTAATAAGGTGCGATTTCTCCGTTCAGATACCCCATTCCATTGAGGTGTTCCTGGCGGAGTCAATTGTGGAACAATTCCACAATCCTTCAGATGATTGCCAAACTCATGGCTCAAATACTCGCCTCCACGATCAGATCGTAGAAACTTGATTGTCTTGCCTAAATGATTTTGCACTTCATTTTGGAATTCTTTGAACTTTTCAAAGGATTCAGACTTATGCTTCATTAGGTAGATATACCCATATCTACTAAAATCATCAGTAAAAGTTATGAAGTACTGAAAACCACCTCTGGCTGTTGAGCTCATTGGTCCACATACATCAGAATGTACGAGTGCCAATAAGTCACTTGCCCGTTCACCTTGACCGGTGAAAGGTGCCTTTGTCATCTTGCCAAGTAAACAAGATTCGCATGTCTCAAATGATTCAAAATCAAATGAGTGCAGAATACCATCTCTATGGAGCTTCTCCATGCGTTTCTCATTTATGTGACCTAAGCGACAGTGCCAAATAAACGTGGGATTCAAATCATTCGAACGTTGCCTCTTTGCATTAATGTTATAGACCGGTGACTCTTCAAGAGTAAGAACATATAACCCATTCACCAATGGAGTATGACAATAGAACATATCTTTGAAATAAAGAGAACAACCATTGTTCACAGATCTAAAGTCATAACCTTCTGCTTGCAAACATGAAGCAGAAATAATGTTCTTGGAAAGAGATGGAACACAATAACAATTATTCAATTCCAAAACTAATCCTGAAGGTAAAGACAATGGCATGGTGCCAACAGCGACCGCAGTAACTTTTGCTCCATTGCCAACGCGAAGATCCACTTCGCTCCTCCTCAAACTTCTACTTCTTCTTAGCCCCTGCAACGATTTGCAAAGGTGAGCAACCGATCCGGTATCAAATACCCAAGAATCAGTGGATGAAGTAGCAAGATTGATCTCTATAACATTTATACCTGGAGAGGAAGTCGTACTTCCCTTCTTCTTCTCAAGATCCTCCAAGTACTTTGGGCAGTTCCTTTTCCAATGACATGATTGCTTACAGTAGTAACAATCTGCATTAGGAGCAGCGCCCTTCTTGACTTGCTTGGCCTTAGAACTGCTCGCGATCTCATCGGGAGCTAACTTTCTTTTGACCGCGCCTTTCTTGACATTGGGCTTGCCCTTGCCTTTCTGCATCATCATCACATGATTGCTGCTTTTCTTAATGCTTTCCTCGGCAGCTTTTAGCATCCCATGCAACTCTGCCAAGGTCTTATCCATGTTGTTCATGTGATAGTTCAGTATGAATGGCTCAAAGCTCGGGGGAAGCGACTGGAGAATCACATCAGTAGCCAACTCTTGGCTAAGGGGAAAACCAAGCTTTTCCAGACTTTCAATGTAGCCAATCATCTTAATCACATGAGGGCTGACGGGATTCCCTTCTGCAAGCCTGCACGCAAACAAGGACTTTTGGTGATGAGGCAGTGACGCCTGAAGAAATTAAGGCTGGATCGCAGAGAGTCCTCGTCCAAGCACCCGACAAGGAGCGGCGCGTATCCTTGGACCTCCTCGACGGAGCGCGGGCGAGCGCGGCCCACCATGTCGAGAAGTACGCACGGCAGACAGTACGTACTCGAGACCGATCTGTATACCCGCGAAGGTTCAACCCTGGGGATCTCGTCCTCAGAACGGCGCTCCATGCGGAGACCGTCGGCAAGCTGGAGTCCAAGTGGGAAGGTCCATACATCGTGGCGGAAGCATTGCAGAAGGGGGCATACCGCCTCGCTACGCTCGAAGGGCAAACTCTCGGCCACACATGGAACGCAGACAAGCTACGGCGGTATTACGCCTAGAAGCACGACGAGGGTTATAATGGCATCAGCCCCTCCTTGTACGACGCTCGCCCGCGCAAACAGGAGTTCAATAAAGTTCGCTGTTTCCAAAAGTAACAGTGTTGGACCGCGATAAGCAGAAGTCCACGAACTTTAAATAAGACGTAGCGTCGAGGTCTGCCTCCGCACGCGAGTGTCTGCGGACTATAAAAAGACGTAGCGTCGAGGTCCGCCTCCGCACGCTCCGCCTCAGCACGCACCAGTCTACGGACTTTAAATAAGACGTAGCGTCGAGGTCTGCCTCCGCATGGGAGAGTCTGCGGACTATAAATAAGACGTACCGTCGAGGTCCGCCTCCGCACGCACCAGTCTACGGACTTTAAATAAGACGTAGCGTCGAGGTCTGCCTCCGCACGCGAGAGTCTGCGGACTATAAATAAGACGTAGCGTCTGAAGGAACGCGCGTAGGCTACGATAGCAGAAAATAAAAAATTTCTACCGCGCACACCAGGACATCATGCTAAGAAGGGATCATAGATCGTTACCACTAGACGCGCAGCGCAGCGGAAGAAGAGTTGGAGAAGCCGATCCAACCACGCGCGTCGAGGTAGTAGTGGAAGTAGCCGATCGTCCCGAACAGATCGTCTCCTCCACGCGATCAAACACACCACGAGCAGATCCAATCTGTAGTTTGTTGATGCCGATCAACGTCGCAACGAGCAGCGCCTCCACCGGTATCCACACGTCCGGGGCTGGAACGCCGATCGCGAGTGTACCAGCACTCGCGAGCGGCTAGGGTTTGGCTCGGGAGGTGGCGGCTAGGGTTTTGCTCGGGAGGAACATATGCGTCTATCCCTCAGCCCCCCCGCCTCCAAATATATAGACCTCCTCACTTGGGCCTCGTGGACCGAGGCCCAATAGGAGTCTATCCGGATCTCTATCCGAATTGAGCCCACATCCGAATCACATTCGAATTAGTGTTCCAACCCGTTAAGTGTGCGACCCTGTAGGTTCACGTATACTTGGTCACGACCCGGAAACGCCTTTCTGGTCACCCTGTTAATAGCGGCCTCTAGCAAGACATATTAACCCCAAAGTATACGTAAAGATCATATCGGCTGAACCTGTAATGTTCTCATGTACGAATCCCTTTGCCTCACGATATAGATTAAGCTCAAGGCGAGACCTGTGTCATCCTCTTAATAGCTCAATCACTCTCTCGATTCCGTGATGGATTATAAACTTGTGATTGACTCCTCAATCACATTGGCATGGCCATGCACTTTCATAATCTATTACATCGAGGGGCCCAGAGATATCTCTCCCATAAGGAGGGGCAAATTCTATCTTGATCATTCACATCCCACTACATGTTTCATAGCAAACCCGAAGACTACTTTTATGACTACCCAGTTACGGAGTAGTGGTTAGTAGTCCCAAAATAGGCTACTACGCATGTTGGGAACCATGATGATCTCAAGTCTAAGGATTCTACATAAACACTACTTGAGACCAACTAATGACACATGGAATCTCTGCAGTGTCTCATGGCGGGTCTATCCAACATATGTTCACTAACACATGTCCATATTATTGATTTGGTATCTCCATACCATGATCCATGAGACATGATCATCAATCAATACATATGCTGATCTTTGAATCATATTTGTTCCTCATATGATATATGATCAGGGATCATTTAGAAATAGCAACATTTTGGCATTAAGAGTCTCATGAATAATTCACATACTCATTGATCAATAATGATAATGTCTATTTCAAGGAACAAAGCAATGTATCATAAACATAGTATGTGATATATTCAACATCTCCATGTTGCCTCTAGGGCATATCACCAACAGCGTCGAGGTCCGCCTCCGCACGCACCAGTCTACGGACTTTAAATAACACGTAGCGTCGAGGTCTGCCTCCGCACGCGAGAGTCTGCGGACTATAAATAAGACGTAGCGTCGAGGTCCGCCTCCGCACGCACTAGTCTACGGACTTTAAATAAGATGAGAGATCATGTGGTCGTGTCTCCATGAGAGTGATGAGTAATTGACAAAGGTTTAGGTCAGTCGAGTTTGGTTTGAGTAGTTCGGAGTCGAGTCGTTGCATGGCGCAATCGGGCTCGGTCGGACTTTGGTCAAACCTGGTCATTTGGGCTTAGGATGCATATTCTAATGTGTTGACAGGTTTGGACTTCATATATGGTAAGTGTGATGGTATTTACGCTTTCATGTGTCGAACGGTGCTATTTGACGTGTTTCTTGTCTGTGTGACTGCAGGACGTCGAGTTGGAGTCGTGGCAAGACACGGTGGACCGGACTAGGCGCAGGTGGCGCTGAGGTCAGAACGGTCAGGATGTGTCGAAGACGATGTGGACTCGAGGTAGTTGCGAGGCGTGCGAGGCAAGGAGCATCGGAAGCTTCCCGGAAGGTGCAGGAGGGGCGAATCGGGAAATTCGCAAGGCTGCACAAGCGGGAGCGGGCTCCGTTGGATATAGCGGGCGTAACGGGGCGGAGACCCGTTAGCCAGGCGCTATAAAAGAAGAGGAGGGGCTGCATGCCCTCCTTGAGCACTTGGGTGGAATTAGGGTTTGTTAGAGTCAAAAGAGTCTTTAGTGGTTGCTTTAGGCTTTAGACTTTAGTTGTTGAGAGTGGGTAGTAGTGGCAGAGTAGTGCTCCCTCTGTTATCTACGATGTGTTCTAGATAGAACAAGTGGTGTTCATCCCCTCCAAGTATCCATGGGTGAGGATTGAGAGGTTGGAGAGGGATTGAGAGCTTGTAATCCTTTCTTTGTATCAAGTCGGGGTATCGGGACTCCTCTGTATTCCCTGTGAATCAATGAATGAAATTCTGAAGTTTAAGTTTCCCTGTTCGTAGCTCTGTTCTTCTTTTTTCCTCTTTTGCAAGATTTCTTGCTTGCTGGAGAGTGCCAAAATGGGTTGCTATGACATGGGTGATGCTCAAAAGCCATTTGGCTACTTAATCCCAAGAGCAAACCTAGTTTGATTCTCAGTTTTGCATTTTAGCCTCCCCTGTTCTTCATTCCAGTTTCTAGGGTTTTGAGTAATATCTTGATTCCCTTCATGGTTTGAGTTGATTTTTGGTCTGAGCAATCCTTTTGCTATTGCTAATATAGTTGCAAAATCTTATTAGCAAAGGATTTGAATCCATGAAGTATTTTGAGTTTTTGGATCTCTCTCTGTATTTTCAGTTGCAACTCTAGGGTTTTGGTGGAATCTGTGATTCCCTCTGTGAAATCTCTTGAAATTTGGCTTGTAGAGGCTCTTGTCTATTGCCAATATTTCTGCAAAGTTTCAGCTCCAAAGGATCAAGGATGAAGAACTAATTTAAGTTTTAGTTCAGCTCTTTGTAATTTTCAGATTCAGGCTCAAATCTGAAATTACTTGTCATAAGGTGTTTTATCTTGGTGCTTATGGTCCCTCTATCTATTCAAGTTGTTTCTCTGCTGCTTTGGGCCATTTTATCTCTCTGGAAATTTTTAATTTCCTTGCAGTTGCCCCATTTCTGAAGTTACAATCGAGCTGTCTGAAAATCAGGGTTTCAGGGCCATTTTCTGAACTGCAGTAAAAATTCTTTGCCAATCCTTGCCGTGGCAGACTTTGGCAGCTTGTTCTCTGCCGTGGTAGACTCTGGCAGCTTCTTCTCTGCCGTGGCATACCTCTCTACAGCCAGCAGCTATTTTATTCTTTGCAGTCCGCAGTACTCTTCTTGCCGTGGTGAAATTTCGAAGTGCTTTCTGCTGCCGTGGCAGCCATGGTAGCTATTTTCCTTGCCATGGCAGCGATGTCTGCTAGTTTTCTTGCCGTGTCTGCAGTGTTGTGTCGTGGTAATATGTGACTGCAATTTCTCTGCCGTGGTAGCCGTGGCGGTCGATTTGCTTGCCGTGGCAGCCGATTCCAGTTGATTTCTCGCGTGCCCAGTTTCTGCAGTCTCAGCATTTCTTGCTGTGGTAACATATGGCAGCATTTCTTGCCGTGGTAACATTTTGAGTGTGATTTCTTTGCCGTGGCAAGATTCTGAGCCGTTTTTCTTCCCGTGACTGCAGTCTCTTGCCGTCTCCCTTTTTGAGCTCAGTTCTCTTGTTTTCATTAGCGCTCGGTTCTTGTCAACTTCATAGCTTCTCATAGCTCTAGGAGTTGAGTTTTTTTGTGAGTACTTGTGCGGGGTTAATTTTAAAAGCCGACATTCATCCCCCCCCCTCTGTCGCCATTTCGGTCCTTCAATTGGTATCAGAGCCGGTTAGCTCTAATTCATAGATCTTAACCGGTCTCAAGAGCCATGGCGACGGACAAGTACTCGACCAAGCCGCCCGTGTTCGATGGCGTCGATTACCCCTTCTAGAAGAGCCGAATGGAGACATACATCCAGGCTCAGGGTACACCATCTGGCGCAAGGTCAAAGTACAGTATGTTGTTCCTGCCGATGAGGACATCAATGTTGGCAACATGGCTGATGTCGAGGCGAATGCTAAGGCAAGGAACATCATAATCCAGGGGTTGAGCAGAAGCGAATTCGATCGCATCTCTCACCTGCCGTCCGCCTACGATATCTGGGTGACCCTCGACGCATACCATGAGGGCACCACCCAGATCAAGACGGTACGACAGGACCAGTTCAAGCGAGAATACAACAAATTCGAGATGCTTGCTGGTGAGTCCCTAGATGAGTGCTTCGCTCGCTTCCACAAGATCTTGAGCAACCTCCGAGCGGTCGGTCTCACATACCCCGACTCGGACAACGCTCGTCAGATGCTTGCGACACTCGATCTGCGTGTGTGGGAGATGAAAGTGACCACCATCAAAGACACGACAGACCTCTCGACCTTGACTCTTGACGCGCTGTACTCGCGCCTCAAGACTCACGAGATTGACGTTGTCTCTCGTAGGTCGAAGTCACAGTCGATGGCTTTGGTTACTGATCCCAGTTTGGCTTCCAGTCTCTCTTCTGATTCTTCGTGTGGTTTCTCCCTGGCTGCTCTCTTTGACATAACTGATGATCAGTTAGAGCAGCTTGCGGATGAGCAACTGGCCCTCCTTGCTCGAAGATTCTCCCATGCTTACAAGGGAAGGAGGGACAGAAAGAGAGGCGGACCCGTGATCTGTTTCGAGTGTGGTGGCCCCAACCACATTCGGGCAAACTGCCCCAAGCTGGAGAAGGGCAAGAACGACTTCGGCGGTTCGAGCAAGATCGACTACACCGACAAGAACCACAACAAGAAGCCTCCAGCTCAGACGCCAGGAAAGAAGAAGTTCCGCAACTTCGGGAAGGCCAAGAAGCTCTTCCACCGCGTCCTCACCGCCTTCGACGACCTCGACCTCAGCGAGGTGGAGGGATGGAGCGACGACGACGGGACGGGTGACCAAGAGCCCAAGGATGGCGGCGTCGACTTCTCCGGCATGTGCTTCATGGCCCTCGAGGGCGAACTGAGCGACAGCGAGCTGTACTCCGACTCGGACGAGGTATGTCCCTCCTATGACCAACTTAATGAAGCTTTCCTTAAGCTAGGAGGATTTCATGCTAGATCTAGAGCTAGATGTAGCGAGTTGGAGAAGGAAGTAGAGAGACTGTCACGGGAGCTTACTTTACTTATATCTGCTCCCTCCCGTGACGACTGTGATACATGATGTGCTTTGCTGAGTGATTTGGAGAAATTAAGGACCTCTCATGATAGTGTGTCCTCCGAGCTTGATTCTATTAAGGTGGAGAATGTTAGTCTGCTTGCTGAGTTAGAGTTGAGTAGGATGGCTGTTACCCTACTTACTACTGATGAGACTACTTCTCCTACCTCATGTGAGGATAAGGACATTGCTGCTAGAGGACCTTATGCCATGCTCCTTGATCTGCCCGAGTCATGTAAAAATTGCAATAACTTGAAGATGAACTTAAAACGGGCAGATCATAAAATTGCTGAGTTGCGTGCTTCTTTACTTGAGCCGATTGACTCATGCTTAAACTGTCCTAAGTTAACTGCTGAACTTGAAGCTGTCTCCAAACAGTTTCAAGATAAGATTGATCATGACAGGAAGTTGGCTCAATATGCGACTAAGGACCCTGTTAGCTCACCATGCATTAGCTGTGATAAACTAAAACTTGAACTCGTTGCTTTGAATGATAAATGTGTGAAGCTAACTAAGGATTTACTAGAGAAGCCATTAACTCATTGTAATGTGAATGCTGAGAAGGGGGAGAAGCCCCAGGGTAAGGTTGAGACGCTTAGCAACGTGAACCAACCTGCTAACAGTAGGACTGTCCATTCAGAGTCGGCTGTGCATGCACAAGCCATTCTTCCCTCTGCTGTTGGTTCTTCATCTGCTCCCTTATCTATTGCTGTTCCCTCTTCCCCCTGCTCTTCTTGCACCTCTCTCTTTCGGGAGTGTCAGTACCTTATGAACACTCTCGAGAGATTTGTAGGCGGCAAGAAGAAGCTTAATCTTGTTCTGGACCAGTCTAAAATTTGCAAATTTAATCAGGGTCTAGGATATGATTATTATGAGGACATGAGGAAGCATCCACCTGCCGTGCTCAGACCCATAGCACCAGGTGTGATCGAGACCGAGCCCAGGACCGAGAAAGTCCAATTTAAGTCAGCGGGCTATGTCCAGGGGATTTCTGACAGCAAGGTGGTTGCACCTGCTGCTTCGGCCTCTCAGAAGGCGAAGCCTGACCGTGCTACTTCTACCTCTCCAAGGATGAAGTATCACTGCACCTTCTGTCAGAAGGATGGACACACGGTTGATCGATGCTTCAGGCGCGCCAAGATTGCGCGAAGAGACCGTGTTGAGTCTCTTAGGCATATTCAGGGTCAGCCCCAGATCCTGAGTACACCTAAGACCAACACGAGGTCTAGGTTTGCTCCTGTTACGGAGTTTGGGCAGCATCGAGGACTTGGTTTTTCTGAGTCTTCTGTTTTTCGTCCTCATGCTGCCTCTGATCGTGTCTTCCGCCGTCCTGAGGGTAGATCTCATTTTCGCCATCGAGATAGCTACCCGCGGCGTGATCAGCGTGTTGCCGGTGTTCCAACTCGCTCTCCCGTAGCAGTCGGACCCCGCAACAGCTTCAGGTCTGCTCACAGACCTTCTGCTTCTTTGAGTCTCAGAGAGCGTAGGGTAGATAGAGGTCAGTCGTGCTTGACGACTTCTTCTGCTCGACGTGTTGTTCAGTATTGGGTGCCAAAATCTCTCTTGATTTACCCCAGTACTGATACTTTGCTCTCTGCTTGACTCAGGTTCGCCGGGCAGGGAAGGGAAAGGTTTGGCTCGTAGACTCCGGGTGTTCACGACACATGACCGGAGATTCCCGTTGGTTTTCTTCCCTTGCCCGTGCTCCAGGTGATGAGACAATCACCTTCGGAGATGCTTCATCTGGGCGCGTCATCGCCAAAGGTACTGTGCGCATTAATGACTCTTTCATTTTGAAAGATGTAGCCTTGGTTAGTAAGCTGCAGTACAATTTGCTTTCAGTCTCTCAGCTTACCGATGACGGTTTCGAGGTGAGCTTTAAGAAAAATGCTTGTAAAATTCTTGATTCTTCGGGTAGTCTGGTTTGCGGGATCTCTCGTTATGGGAGGATCTTTCGTGCTGATTTTTCTGAGTCTTCTGGCGATCCTCTCAGGTGTTTAGTTGCTTCTGAGTCCCACGACCTTTCTTTCTGGCATAGGATGCTTGGTCATATCGGATTTGACCATTTGACCCGAGTTAGCGGCCACGATCTCATTCGTGGTCTGCCGAAACTCAAAATGGTCAAGGATCTTGTTTGCGCTCCATGCCGGCACGGCAAGATGGTTGCCGCTTCTCACCCTCCGGTCACAGTTACTATGACCGATGCACCGGGACAGCTGCTCCACATGGATACAGTGGGACCAGCTCGAGTGCAGTCAGCAGGAGGGAAGTGGTATGTGCTTGTTGTGGTCGATGACTTCTCGAGGTATTCTTGGGTGTTTTTCTTAGCCTCGAAGGATGAGACGTTTTCACATTTCCGAGGTCTTTTTAGTAGGCTTTCTGTTGAGCTTCCAGGTGCCTTACGAGCGATCCGCAGTGACAATGGCACGGAGTTCAAGAATTCCTACTTTGAGAGTTTCTGTGGTGAGACAGGTGTAGAGCACCAGTTCTCTTCTCCATACATCCCTCAGCAGAATGGCGTTGTGGAGAGGAAGAACCGTACCTTGGTCGAGATGGCCAGGACGATGCTTGATGAGTACTCTACATCGCGGAAGTTTTGGGCTGAAGCTATAGCCACCGCGTGCCATGTCTCAAATCGTGTTTTTCTTCGGGCACACTTGCATCGCAGTTCTTATGAGCTGAGATATGGGTGAAAGCCCAGCGTCTCTCATTTTCGTGTGTTTGGTTGCAAGTGCTTTGTTTTGAAGTCCGGGAACCTAGATAAGTTCGAGTCACGTTCTTGTGATGGAATCTTTCTAGGTTACTCGCCTTCTTCGCGGGCTTATAGGGTCTGGAACTGCGAGTCTAGCAAAATGGTAGAGACCTGTGAGGTGACCTTCGACGAGGCCAGTCCGGGGACTAGGCCTGATATCTCAGGTTCTTTAGAGCAGTCCGAGACCATCTTCGTGGATGATGAGGATGATGGAGACGACGGGTGTCTACCTGATCCTGTCCCTCATCCACCCCTTGAGGTGCCGTCTTCCACCGCACCTCGAGGTGACCAGCCCATGCCTTCTGTTTCTTCTGGAGCTGGTGGCTCTGTTCCTACCTCGTCAGCTCACGAGGTAGAGGCCACCTCTTCATCTCATTCTAGACCTCATAGACACATTCAAAAAGACCATCCCTCAGAGCAGATCATTGGAGACCTCTTCGACGTGTTACCCGCTCAAAATCTGGCTTATCTCAATTCTGTCTCCATTCTGCCTTCATTGCTTCCTTTGAGCCCAAAGATGTTTCTCATGCTTTATCTGATGAGTCTTGGGTCAATGCCATGCATGAGGAGCTAGAAAATTTCGATAGGAACAAGGTCTGGTCGCTTGTCGAGCCCCCACGAGGTCACAATATTATTGGAACTAAGTGGGTGTTCAAGAACAAGCAGAGCGAGGATGGAGTGGTTATTCGAAACAAGGCTAGACTGGTTGCTCAGGGGTTCTCCCAGGTTGAAGGTCTAGATTTCAAGGAGACCTTTGCCCCTGTAGCTAGACTTGAAGCCATTAGAATCCTGCTTGCCTTTGCAGCTTCTAAGGGATTCAAGCTCTACCAGATGGACGTCAAGAGTGCCTTTCTCAATGGCCTTATTGAGGAAGAGGTCTACGTCCGACAGCCTCCTGGTTTCGAAAACCCCAAATATCCAAACCATGTCTTCAAGCTTTCTAAAGCGTTGTATGGACTTAAGCAGGCCCTCAGGGCTTGGTATGAGAGGCTTAAGTCCTACTTGTTAAGTCATGGTTTTGATATGGGTAAAGTTGATAAGACCTTGTTCATCCGCCGGCATGGCAATGACCTTCTGCTCGTCCAAATCTATGTCGATGACATTATCTTTGGCGGCTCTTCTCATACTCTGGTTTCTCAATTCTCGGATGTCATGAGCACCGAGTTTGAAATGAGTATGATGGGTGAGTTGACCTTCTTCCTTGGCTTCCAAATTAAGCAGACTCGGGAGGGTACATTTCTTCATCAAGGAAAGTACACTCGTGACCTCCTGAAGCGCTTCGATATGAGTGATGGTAAGCCGGTGTCAACTCCGATGGCTTCTACAGCCTATCTTGACCCAGATGAGGATGGCGAGCCAGTTGATCAGAAAGAGTTCAGAAGTATGATCGGCTCCCTTCTTTACCTCACTGCCTCAAGACCAGACATACATTTCTCCGTGTGTCTGTGTGCTCGTTTTCAGGCTTCTCCTCGCGTATCTCACCGCTAGGCGGTGAAGCGCATCTTCCGGTACCTTCGAGCTACCATTGACTATGGTATCTGGTACTCTTCCTCATCCTGTCTTTCCTTGAGAGCCTTTTCGGATGCAGACTTCGCTGGCTGTAGGATAGATAGGAAGAGCACTTCTGGAACCTGCCAATTCATTGGCACTTCTCTCGTTTCCTGGTCTTCGAGGAAGCAGTCCGGTGTTGCACAGTCCACTGCAGAGGCCGAGTACGTTGCTGCAGCCAGTTGCTGTAGCCAGGTACTTTGGATGGTTTCGACCCTGCGGGATTTTGGGTTAGCTTTAGACAGTGTTCCACTCTTTTGTGATAACACGTCTGCGATTAACATCGCTAAGAACCCAGTGCAGCACTCTCGGACCAAGCATATCGATATCCGCTTTCACTTCCTTAGAGACCATGTAGAGAAGGGTGACATCGTGCTCCATTTTGTGGAGAGTGACCACCAGTTGGCTGACATCTTCACCAAACCGTTGGACAGTTCAAGGTTTTCAGCTCTGCGGGGAGAGCTTGGGGTGGTTTGTCCTTACGGACTGTAGTGAGGGGGAGCTTGGGCTTTACTGCTTTATTATATTAATTATGCTTCTGTCTCATTTCTGTTGCTTTGCACTCGGGGTGCACTTGGGTTTAGTCCTCCTAGCATAGATTAGAGTGTTTCTCTTGTCTAGCTGCTTAGACTCCTACTCTTATCTTGTGCTTCCAGGATTAGCTGTTTCTTATCTCACTAGATTGAGCTCACTCACTTCTTGTAGGTTCTAGCGAGGGTCGGGCCATCCTCGGGTAGACAGGGTACGTGTTTGCTCTTTAGTGTGTGGTTTACGGTCAGCTAATAGTCCTGGAGTCATATGGGGTAGATGAGAGTCTGTCTGAGCCATAGTTGTCTCTATATCTTATCTATGCTTTAAGGACTGCCTGTTTGCTGTTTTCTTTGCCAGCTTCTCGAATTTAATGCTTTGGTTCAGGGGGAGTTATTTTGGGAGCTTCTGGAGCTTAATATTGACTTAACTCAACTTGAACTAAAAGTTGCATCTAATGTTGAGGGGGAACTGGTCTTTCGTGCATTTTCAGCATTCTAGTATTATAATCAATCTGCATTGAGCCTTGATTATTATCCTGTTATGACATGCTTCAGTACTTTACACCTTGCCATGACTTGTGCTTAGCTTGCTAAATTTATCATGACTTCATATGTGTAGACTAGCGTTTGCCATGATAAGTTAAGTAAAATTGATCAACTTAAATTAAACTTGTCATGCTAGCATTTGAGCTTAGTCTTTCTTGAGCTATCTCGTTATGATTCATGCCATGTCAACTAGGCTTAGCTGAGCGTTGAATCTTTTATTGAGCCTTAGATTGAGCTATTTTAGTCTCTTGATGTAGCATGAGGTAGTACAATATGTTAAAAAAAGATCTCTTTTTATATGCGAAAAAACTGATTTCACCAATTCTTTCTCATGAGACGGCTTGCCATTGCACTTGGCATGAACTTAGGGGGAGTTTTGGATGACCTAGACTATCTTCTTAAGCTTCTTGCTTGGAGTAGTCGCATAAGGCTTGAGATCTAGCACATGATAAAACAAAATGTTGGTTGACAACCACCATATTTGTGCGAAAAAACTGATTTCACCAATTCTTTCTCATGAGACAGCTTGCCATTGCACTAGGCATGAACTCAGGGGGAGTTTTGGATGACCTAGACTATCTTCTTAAGCTTATTGCTTGGAGTAGTCGCATAAGGCTTGAGATCTAGCACATAAACAAAAAATTGGGTTGAAAACAACCATATTCTTTCAAAAGACAATGTTTAATGTGCTCAATTTGCTTAATCTACAATCAGAACCAAGTACTTTAACCAATGTTTCAATCTTGAGCTTATAGCACTCTATTTGGACTCAATGTTAGCTTCTTTGTTCCGCTTAGCTTATTGACATGGCCTGCATCATCCTTGGATGTCTCTAGCTAGACTTTACTCATTGATGACTTGACTTGCTCACAAAATGCATTACATTTCAGATTGTCATCTATGTGCTCTAGCTGGCTTATATATATGTTGTCATGATCTAGATAGCGTTTTATTGAGTTATGGCTTGGTGTATTACATTATGGTCATTATGGATAATTCTCATGGCTCTAAATGCTTAAATAAACAAACTTCAGCCATATTCATCCATTGACATGTCATATTCTCTCTATTGCATCTTGATGCGTTTATTGCCAAAAGGGGGAGAATAGAGAAGAAAAAGTCTGTTGGGAACAGTTTAGAGCTTTGGAGATCAATTTGCTCTTTCATTAGTTGCTCTAGTGTTCCTTCTGTCGACATGGTCATTAGCTTCATTCCATTCTGTGGACCATGTTGGATTCTTCAAACTCAAACTCTTCTAAAAGCTTTTTCTGAGTTTGTCAATAGACTCATCAAGGGGGAGATTGAGAGATCATGTGGTCGTGTCTCCATGAGAGTGATGAGTAATTGACAAAGGTTTAGGTCAGTCGAGTTTGGTTTGAGTAGTTCGGAGTCGAGTCGTTGCATGGCGCAATCGGGCTCGGTCGGACTTTGGTCAAACCTGGTCATTTGGGCTTAGGATGCATATTCTAATGTGTTGACAGGTTTAGACTTCATATATGGTAAGTGTGATGGTATTTACGCTTTCATGTGTCGAACGGTGCTATTTGACGTGTTTCTTGTCTGTGTGACTGCAGGACGTCGAGTTGGAGTCGTGGCAAGACACGGTGGACCGGACTAGGCGCAGGTGGCGCTGAGGTCAGAACGGTTGGGATGTGTCGAAGACGATGTGGACTCGAGGTGGTTGCGAGGCGTGCGAGGCAAGGAGCGTCGGAAGCTTCCCGGAAGGTGCAGGAGGGGCGAATCGGGAAATTCGCAAGGCTGCACAAGCGGGAGCGGGCTCCGTTGGATATAGCGGGCGTAACGGGGCGGAGACCCGTTAGCCAGGCGCTATAAAAGAAGAGGAGGGGCTGCATGCCCTCCTTGAGCACTTGGGTGGAATTAGGGTTTGTTAGAGTCAAAAGAGTCTTTAGTGGTTGCTTTAGGCTTTAGACTTTAGTTGTTGAGAGTGGGTAGTAGTGGCAGAGTAGTGCTCCCTCTGTTATCTACGATGTGTTCTAGATAGAACAAGTGGTGTTCATCCCCTCCAAGTATCCATGGGTGAGGATTGAGAGGTTGGAGAGGGATTGAGAGCTTGTAATCCTTTCTTTGTATCAAGTCGGGGTATCGGGACTCCTCTGTATTCCCTGTGAATCAATGAATGAAATTCTGAAGTTTAAGTTTCCCTGTTCGTAGCTCTGTTCTTCTTTTTTCCTCTTTTGCAAGATTTCTTGATTTTCGTCTTTTTGAGTTCTTGCTTGCTGGAGAGTGCCAAAATGGGTTGCTATGACATGGGTGATGCTCAAAAGCCATTTGGCTACTTAATCCCAAGAGCAAACCTAGTTTGATTCTCAGTTTTGCATTTTAGCCTCCCCTGTTCTTCATTCCAGTTTCTAGGGTTTTGAGTAATCTCTTGATTCCCTTCATGGTTTGAGTTGATTTTTGGTCTGAGCAATCCTTTTGCTATTGCTAATATAGTTGCAAAATCTTATTAGCAAAGGATTTGAATCCATGAAGTATTTTGAGTTTTTGGATCTCTCTCTGCCGTGGTAGCCGTGGCGGTCGATTTGCTTGCCGTGGCAGCCGATTCCAGTTGATTTCTCGCGTGCCCAGTTTCTGCAGTCTCAGCATTTCTTGCTGTGATAACATATGGCAGCATTTCTTGCCGTGGTAACATTTTGAGTGTGATTTCTTTGCCGTGGCAAGATTCTGAGCCGTTTTTCTTGCCGTGACTGCAGTCTCTTGCCGTCTCCCTTTTTGAGCTCAGTTCTCTTGTTTTCATTAGCGCTCGGTTCTTGTCAACTTCACAGCTTCTCAAAGCTCTAGGAGTTGAGTTTTTTTGTGAGTACTTGTGCGGGGTCAATTTTAAAAGCCGACATTCACCCCCCCCCCTCTGTCGCCATTTCGGTCCTTCATAAGACGTAGCGTCGAGGTCCGCCTCCGCACGCACCAGTCTACGGACTTTAAATAAGACGTAGCCTCGAGGTCCGCCTCCGCACGCACCAGTCTACGGACTTTAAATAAGACGTAGCCTCAAGGTCCGCCTCCGCACGCACCAGTCTACGGACTTTAAATGAAGTCGTAGCGTCGAGGTCCGCCTCCGCACGCACCAGTCTACGGACTTGAAATAAAGTCGTAGCGTCGAGGTCCGCCTCCGCACGCGCCAGTCTACGGACTTTAAATGAAGTCGTAGCGACGAGGTCAGCCTCCGCACGCACCAGTCTACGGACTTTAAATGAAGTCGTTGCGACGAGGTCCGCCTCCGCACGCACCAGTCTACGGACTTTAAATGAAGTCGTCGCGTCGAGGTCCGCCTCCGCACGCACCAGTCTACGGACTCTAAATAAGACGTAGCGTTGAGGTCTACCTCCGCACGGGAGAGTCGGCGGACTATAAATGGGATGCAGCAGGGGGGCGCCCTCGCGCGCACTCCGGCATGTAAGCAAGACGCAAATTCCGCGCACGCACAGACGTTGCTCTTGTGTGTACTCGAAGTATAAAAGCAAGCATACAATGTTAAGAGCGGATGCCACTTCGGTTTTCTACAAAACATGCAGGGGTTACATGACCACAAGCAGGAGTGCACTGTACCTTCTCCTCCTCCAGAGTGGCGATCTGCTGCAAAAAGGAGGTGCGTTCCTCCGCCGCGGCGCGCTGGACCTCCTCGGTCTCTTGCTGCGCGGCCGCCAGGGCACCCTCCAGCACATGAAGCTGTTCGTCCTTCGCGACGTGGGCGTCATCCGCAGCACGAAGCTCGACCTCCCGGGCTCTCCGCTCCCGGATGTGGGCCTCATCTAGCGCGTGGCCAAGGACAAGCATCTGCAAATGGCAGAAAAAGTCAGCAGGTGCTCGACGGTGCTCTAGCAGCCGCGAGCGTACATACTTACCCTTATCTCCGAGGCCCGTAGTGCGAGCGCCAGGAGGTCCCCCTCGCACGACGACAGCATCTGTTGTTCAAAACCATCACGGGCGCGCTTCGCGGCTGCATTAAAAGCGCGAAGCGTCTCCGGGCACGAGAGGATGTCGGAGAGGACAAGCCCCGCCCCTGCCACGTCAGGGGTTGCGGAGACTTTGGCCGCGTCGACCGCGGCAGCAGCCTGCAGGGTACCCTGTTCAGGGTCCGACGCGTCGCGCACACCCCCATTGCTCGATCCTTCACCGCGTCCGGGAGACTTCGTCTCGCCTGATGTCGACGGAATGAGCGAGCAAATCGGGGAGAATTTCGCGAAGTCGCGCGAGGAAAGGGAACTGCGCCTACCTTCGGCACCGCCTGCTGCGGCAGGAGGGGGTGCTTGTTCAACCGCCAGTCGGGGGTGAGCACCTCGGTGGGCGGTCGGGAAGACCTTTCGGCCGCGCCGGCCGCGTCGGGCGCCGCACCTCCAAGCACGGCGTCGGCAACGCCATACCGACCCCTCCAAGGCGAAGGGGGCTGAACACGAGGGCGTTTCGCCTGCAGCTCCACAGGGGATTCTTCTGCGACATTAGCTGCTGTCGCTCCCGTCGCGCCTTTGGTCATTACCGCCCCGGGCGCGTCCCCGACGACCGCCGGGGTGGCAAAGCATCGCCAGGAGTGGCGTCCTCCCCCGGGTTGGCAGGATCCGGCACAACGGGGGGCGTCTTCATGGGCTCAATAGCGCTGGCAGGGGATGCCACCAATGGGCTCGGGGCACCACGCTCTCCTGAGCTGGTCCGGCCGGACCCATCACCGGCTGCACGACCTACCCCACCGATGCCAGCCGTCGAGCTGGCTGGCGGACTGGACGCGGCGACCTTGGAGCAGGCCCCCGCTTGGCTACTGCCACCACGACGGCTCGAAGCCCCTGCGGGAGCCTCCGCCGGCACCGCGCGCTCGGGTACAGCAATGCCCAGAACCTCGCACGTGCGGTTTATCCGCCCCTTCTTCGCCGCCTTGGTCGCAGCCTCGCGCAGCTTGTGCTCCTTGAACATGTACGGGCTCAGGAACGTCGCAGCCGCGCACTCTGCATCCTCTAGCCGAGCCACTGAACAAAAGGTAGCAAGTTGGTTGGGCATGGCATACGCAGACACAAAGGGGTGCGCACCAACGCGCTGCGAGACTCACAAGGGGCGGAGGGCGGAAGCAGGCAAGACAATGACGGGCGCACCCCGTCCTCTCGGTCATCGCCCCGTCGCCCGTACTTCCACCGGGTAGAGAGTGGAGCCACCCCGTACATCGTAAACTCTTCAGCCAAGTCGTGCATACTTAGCCGGCGTGCCACGCCAGCAAGCCTCCATAGCCTCCGTGCGTCGTCAGCCTCCGGCGTCACACGTGGCGAGCTGTTGAACGAGATTGGCCCGCCTCGGCAAAGCAGGCCACTCGTGCTAGTCACGACGTAATAAAACCACCGCCGCGTCCAGCCGGATTCCCACTTCTCCAAGATGGCCGACGCAGGGAATGGCGTCGTGCAGGACCCTCGCAGCACGAAATCGACGCTACCAAAGTTGGATACAGCCCCCTCAATCTTCTTGGGTCGACAGCGCGCATCGTGCAGGGTGGCGAACAGGCTCGCGCTGGGACGCCGCCCCTCCGTCCGCGTAGCCCAGGTAAAGACAGCCAGGCGGACTGCACTAGCTCCAACCCGTAAGTCCGCAAGACTTCGCCTACAAACGTCGTGGAGGGCATTTGAAGACCGACGTCGAAGAACGCAATGAAGACGATCGCCTCCGTTTCCTGGGGCCTTAGCTCCGTTTCGTCGCGGCGGGGTAGGCGAGCCCCATCGCGCTCCTCGATCTTCTCCTCCAATACAAGCCGTTGCAGCATCTCTTCAGTCGAGCGGCTCTTCCCCAACACACGGGAGCAGCGACCCCCCGAGTTTTCCATGGCGTCCCACCGCTCGTCGCCATGCGAACGCCCCCGCAGCACCAACTCGTAATCCTCAGAGCGAAAGGACTACTCGTCCCGGCCAGACATGGAGCCGCTGTCAGGGTGGCGGGAGGCACCGTCACGACTGGCCATTGTTTTCTAAGATTAGGGCAGAAGGGCTGTCAACGCAAAAAAGCAGAGATAGGCGGTAGGCGGGATAGAGCGCCCCACCACAGCGAATGGCGCCTTATAAAGCCCGCTCGCCTCCCCCACGACCAGAAGCGCAGCTAGATTCAAACCCACAGCGGTTCGACTACCCACGACTGGAAAGAAGAACCGCCGGCACCTGGAGAAGCGTGCCTGGTAGGTGGCCAGGCAGCGCGCAACGCCAGACCGCACCTGACACGCGTCCCGCTTGCCTAGGGAAGAGGCGAGCGGCCGCGCTCACGCAACCGCTCACATCCCACGACGCGCCAGGCATAAACCGCCGCGTGCCCCACCCACGGAAGGCAGACTGCACGACGCGACAGCCTTCCCCCTGACAGGCCAGGCGCCGACACGATTCCTGCCGCTATTAAAAGCGCACTACCAGGTCGCGCTATCACAGCGGTTACGAGGCATAGCAACGTCGGTGGCGCAAGACCTGTTCGAAGGGTAGGGGACGGAGCGCGCGCGCATCTACTTCGGCTAGGCGCCAGCTCCGCTGCCACCCGTTCGAAGGGTAGGGGACGGAGCGCGCGCGTGTCTACTCCGGCTAGGCGCCAGCTCCGCTGCCACCCGTTCGAAGGGTAGGGGACGGAGCGCGCGCGTCTACTTTGGCTAGGCGCCTGCTCCGCTGCCACCCGTTCGAAGGGTAGGGGACGGAGCGCGCGCGCGTCTGCTTCGGCTAGGCGCCAGCTCCGCTGCCACCCGTTCGAAGGGTAGGGGACAAAGCGCGCACGCGCGTCTCCTTCGGCAAGGCGCCAGCTCCGCTGCCACCCGCTCGAAGGGTAGGGGACGGAGCGCGCGCACGTCTACTTCGGCTAGGCGCCAGCTCCGCTGCCACCCGTTCGAAGGGTAGGCGACGGAGCACGCGCGCGCGTCTACTTTGGCTAGGCGCCAGCTCCGTTGCCACCCGTTCGAAGGGTAGAGGACAAAGCGTGCACGCGCATCTACTTCGGCCAGGCGCCAGCTCCACAGCCACCCGCTCGAAGGGTCGGGGACGGAGCGCGTGCGCGTGTACTTCGGCTAGGCGCCAGCTCCGCTGCCACCCGTTCGAAGGGTAGGGACGGAGCGCGCGCGCGCGTCTACTTTGGCTAGGCGCCAGCTCGGCTGCCACCCGTTCAAAGGGTAGGGGACGGAGCGCACGCGCGTCTACTTCGGCTAGGCATCAGCTCCGCTGCCACCCGTTCGAAGGGTAGGGGACGGAGCGCGCGCGCGTCTGCTTCGGCAAGGCGCCAGCTCTGCTGCCACCCGTTCGAAGGGTAGGGGACAGAGCGCGCGCGCTCGTCTACTTCGGCTAGGCGCCAGCTCCGCTGCCACCCGGTCAAAGGGTAGGGGACGGAGCGCACGCGCGCGTCTACTTTGGCTAGGCGCCAGCTCCGCTGCCACCCGCTCGAAGGGTAGGGGACGGAGCGCGCGCGCGTATACTTCGGCTAGGACTCGGCAACATGGCTTCGGCCCCGTGAAGCCCTTTACCATGAGAGGCTCCTTTTGTAGGGGTGGCCCCCACCTGATCCCAGCTGGCCTGGTAGAAGGTTATAAGGCCCAGGATAGGCCATGTGTAATGACATATGTGCCCCTGAAGGGGATACTCAGATGTAAGGGTATAATTGTAAAGGCACTCCCCATATATATATATATATATGGAACACAGGCCATGAGGAGGACCGGGCCATTTACGGTCATTGTCTCCCAACTCTCCACTACCATCTCTCTCTCTGTTTGGTCTGTAGCCACAACAGAAGGCATCATGATCTTGTTGCTGGATGCCAGGCATTCACACTCGAACTCTGAGCATTTAAGTAGCCCTTAGTTTTGACTTGTCAATATGGAGAAGTTTGATTTGTCCTAGAATCGCATCGAGTTCCTTCAATCTACATGACTGCAGTTCGAGCAGCAGGAGGAGGAGAGCATGCATGTTATGGCAAACTCCTGCCAACTGTGCTTGAGGGGTCCACTTTGGTTGTTAAATCAACCATTAGAGTCGATTTATTCATGGCAGCATCTATGTGATCTTCTAGCCAACTTCCAAGGCACATAGAATCACCCAAGGAAGGAAGACGACCTGCACCAGATGAGATAGAATAGAATGAGAACTTGTGACAATTCAGCATGCTTTTTAGTTAGGTTTGTAATTCCATTTTTGAAGTTTCTGATGCTTCTGTCATTAGGGCATTTAAGCAGGGGTCTGCAACAGAAGGTTCACAGAGGACATCGCCTTAAATCCTCTGACTACTATCCCCGAGCTCTTTGAGATGGTTGATCGTTATGTGATTGCTGCTGAAGCAGTCGAGTCGAAATCCAAGAGAGGAAAGTGAAGGTAGCAAGAGAAAGGAGAAGGTCCAGAAGTCCAAGAACAAGGCAAAAGGTCAGAAACCTAAAGGCTGAGTTTCACGGAGGTCTTAGCTGTGGGCAATAAGGAACCGCAAAATCCCAAATAGTACTCTGATTGGGGCAAGGGCAAAATCCCCACTCATAAGGATAATAAGCCAAGGTGGTGTCCTCTCCATAAAAAGGAAGGGCACGACCTTCGCAATTGCCTGGTTTTCCAATGAAAACTTGAGGATTACTACTCTAGTAGAGGACCACTTCCCACACTCGATGAGGTGGGACAAATGAGTGGTCGAAAGCACTTAGACGAGGACATGGAGATGCCATTTCAGGATCTAATACAACAACAAAACAAGTTATAATAGACACTTCATCATAGACGGTTCCTTGGAAATCGTCTATGTTGTAATTTTTATAGACCGTTTTACAAGCGTGATCGCGAACCGTCTATGATACGTAATTATCATAGAAGGTTCTTATAAATAACTGTTTATGATAGTTCATAGACAGTTATTAATACGAACCATCTATGATAATTACAAACTTCACAGATGGTTCTTACTAATAACCGTCTGTGATAGTTCACAGACGGTTATTAATATGAACCATCTGTGATAATTACAGACATTAGAGATGGTTTCTAATTAATAACTTTATATGATAGTTCATAGATAGTTATTAATTAATAACCATCTGGGATACACCGCGTTATTAAATGCCTAGCCAGACTAGTCCCGATAGATCTATCTTTATTGTGCTGCATTGAAGGAGGAGGTTGGCTTTAGGTATGCAACAGATCTGTAGATATAGCTTGTAGATCAATTTGTTCTTGGCAGTTAGAGGTTAGTATTCACTTCTTATATGCTTTGTACTAAAGAGAGATGATATGTAGGTTTAGATCCATCTTAATTGGTAGTTTGCACCAATTTAAGAATGGGCCACTACTCCTACTTTACTTCAATATATTCTTGGTTGATATATATATTGCTTTATGAATAGTCCATATCTAGCTACATAATTTAGATATGGACAATTTATTAAGGTGAATCACAATTATGTGTAAGTATTGAACTAGCTAGCTGTAGTAGCATTAATAATCTAATTTGACACTAATCTATTACATGTGTAGCGTAAATAGACTGAAGTTGGATATATGCTGAGAACCATGTGAATGAAGAGTACATTAGTGGCATGTCTTCTTTTAGAAGAGCGGCCGAGCAGGATATGTTGAAGAAGGGGATGGAATATATGTATTGTGCATGCATTGATTGTGATAATCTGAAGATGTTTACCAACTCAGCACAGATTGAAGCTCACTTGATTTGAAGGGGTTTCAAAAAGGGGTATACATGTTGGACTAGTCACTTTGAAGGGAAGATTATACAGGAAGGTACTTATAACATCATCGAGGAAGACAACGATATACCAGTTGTGGACTATGCTTACGATGAGGATAGGTCGCACAGTGACAATCTGGATCAGATGCTACGCAATACAGAAGGGAACTATAGTAAGAGAGAGTTTGGTCAATTTGAGAGATTGATGGGGGCCTCAAAGAAACCTTTGTTCCTAGGCTACAAGCTTCAATACACAAGGCTATCATCTGTTCTTGAACTGCTAAAATTGAAGGCAAGCAATGGTTGGTCTGACAAGAGTTTCATGGCGTTGTTAGGTCTCCTAGCGAACATCCTTCTAGAGGGAAATGTGTTGCCGAGAACCACCTACCAAGCCAAGAAGATTGTTTGTCCATTGGGAATGGAAGTAGAAATAATACATGCATATCTAAACGATTGTATCCTCTACCATAAAGAATATGCAAACTTACATATTTATCTGGTGTGCAAAGCATCCTGATATAATTGTAAGAATGACTCCGATGACGGCGAGAGCATCAAGGTGATGAAACAAGAACTTCCTGTTAAGATGTTGTGGTATGTGCCTATAATTCCACATTTGAAGCGTTTATTTGCAAACTAAAAGGATGCAAGATGGTGTCAACAGATGGCGTGACTATCGGATCCTAGAGCAATAACTCCGAAACTCTCTATGTAAATCGCACTAGTCTAGAACCAGCTAGTGTATACAGTGGTAACACGGATACATATCATGCTCAATGACAAACTTTTATTTAATTGAATATGGGCCTTATGGCCAAAGTTTACATCAATGGTCCATAAACCAAAATTAAATATAAGCAATGGAAGGAAAAACCAAAGCAGAAGAAGACAACAAGCCTACCCACAGGATAACAAAAGTAAGACGTCGCCTATTCGTTCTCATCCTCACTGAAGTTGAAGACATCCTCTGGAAAATGGTGAATTGAGCAACATGAGCACATAAAGTACTCTACAAGTTACACCAGGTGGTTTAATTGAGGATTGACAAAGGAAGGCATAGTAAGGTTAATTGAGCATAAAGCGAAATTGAAGTAAATACCATAAGTAGATTTGAAAAGCTAAATTTGGTACAATAGATAGAAACAAGATTTTAACAAAATAAAATCATTAGTGCAGGCTCTGACCAAACACCAACCTATCCACGTGCATCCCACCTAGACCATCTTTCTCCAAAAAAGATCTCATATGGATTCCATCCATCCATAAGCAGTTTGTAAAACCATTTTGAAAAACAAAAGTCTAATCCACAAAAAACTTTACTCAGCTTGCCCATGACTGTAGGCACAACTATCCAGGATAGATTATACACTCTAGAAAGGTTGTATAGCTTTACCCATAAGACATGATCATTCCATATTACCATCGTATAAGCACACTTCCTTTGGTGTGCGGTGAGGAGATCATGACAAGGCCTTTGTAATGCAAAGCCTGTAATCTAGCCAAGCCAACACTTAGGTTTCATCTTAGTAAGGAATCCACCAGACCAGGAACCCCTCTTGAGCCGAGTGAGACTTCACATGGCCTACACCATGCTCACTTTCAACCTACAGCGAGTCTCAGGTTCGGACCCACAAATTAGTCAGCCATAACTGTCCTATACCAGCCTTGTGGTAGTGTGAAATGGGCTTTGTAGCAATAGCTCACAGATCGGTCCTTAATTTGACTTAGGCTCAAACCACATAACCCTTATGCCAGACAATCAACATTGTGTCACTGAACAACAATACATGCTAGCACCCACCACCTAACCATTAGCCTATGTCCAAACCAAGTTTTATATTTTGTTTTGAAATGTTTCATATACCTTTGTCAAGAATACATTTGAAAACTTTATCATTTTATCTGAAAAAGGTATCCCAATTTATGATTATTCTAAGCATGCCTAAGCTTTGCTATAAGATGTACAGTTAACATTAGTGTGTAAACTAGGTTTTCCTCTATGTTAACAAGGCATAGGAAGTTCAATGCCAAATTTGTCCATAACCAAAGGAATTGGATATAACTAGAATTTAAATCGAATTTAAACTAGCTTTGAATAAAAGAACGCATGCATAATAATTCAAAAACAACATAATAATTTAAATTACCAGGAGTAACATGATCAAAGGTGCAACTTGCCTTACTCGAAGTCTTAGTGCTACGAATCGTGGAAATCGTACTCTCTAGAATCGTCGTAATCTATATGCGAGGAACAAAAGCAAATAAATTCAAAAAAAATCAAATAAAATTCAAAAATAGACTAGAAATGGGTATTTTAGGATTTTTAAAAGAATTTAGAAATTTGAATGGGTCCAATCAGAGTCAGGATGAAGAAATACGGGCATCCGATATTTGAGTCTAAAGGAAAAAGGCTGATTTCTGAATAATTTTTGTGCTGAAAACCTAGATTATGACGTCAGTATTTGATTTTTGTTTTTGGCTAATTTATTTTCCAAAGGAAAATGCTGATGTGGCTGAGCTTGGGTGACATGGCGGCCATGCGCCGATGTGGCTAAGCCGTGGTGCCACGTGGCTGCCACGCAGGCATGTGCTGATGTGGCCTTGGCTGGCCAGGATGGGGCTTGGGACCCGAGGGTCGCCGGAGCTCTGATGGTCGGTGGCGGCCAGTAAAGCCTGCATGGGAGAGAGAAGGAGGTTGGGAATGCAACGGTGGTGAGGGATTTTACTGAGGAGGGGTGGAAGGCGTCTAGCGACGAGCAGTGGCGACAGCATGGCTCGGGCCTTAGGGTGGCAGCGCTTCAACGGTGAGGGGACATGGCAGAGGGGTGGGAGACATGCGCGTGGGTGTAGCTAAGATGAAGGTGGTGGGGGTGTGGCGCAAGGAGGACCATGGTGGTGATGATTTCTCGTCGGTTCTCCATTGGTGAGCAAAGAGGGAGGTGGGCGGTGCTATGTGCCTAGGATGCTAGGGAAGTGAGATTGAGAGAGGGGGTGGTGCGAAAAGAGGAGGGGATGGAGGGGAGGGCTTTATAAGAGCTCGGGGGTGAAGGGAGTGTCGGTGGTTACTCGAAGAAGTAAAGATGGCCATGAATGGCGCATAACTACGATGGTGGGTTTAATGGAGGGGAAATGAGCGGGATCGAGCGAGGAGTGAAGGGCATTCAAATGCTACAATTGTTCAGGACTTAAATGAGGAAAAATCGTTGCTTTTAAGAGCTTGGAGAGGCTAGCGATGGTGGCCATGATGGCTGGCTGGGGAAGAAGAAGGGGAAGGGAACGAGATGACTGGAGGCCCCACATGTTGGGAACAGCGAACGGGAAAAGGAGGCAGGTGGGCGGCTGGATGATCGCCACGTGGTGCAAGGAGGAGATCGGGGCCATCGGCCGATAAATGAAGGGGTAAGTGGGAGCGTGCAGCTAGGATTAAATCGGGTGAGATGGATTAGATCTGGACTTAACACATGTCAGCGTGAGAATAGAGTTATTTTGAAATTGGTTTTTAATTTTTAGAAATACTAGGAAGCTTAAAAAATATTTAGAAAATAGCAAATAAAGTCTAAAACTTCTAGAAAAAATCACAGAAATTCCTAGCGCTGTTCTAGCTTAGGAAAAATACTTACAACTTAAAGTTCGTCTTTAAATTTTTACAAAAATACTTTTTAGGTTTGAAATTAATTTTTAAATTCTAGGAAATTCACAGAAAATCCAGATAAAGCCAAATGCTTTAAAATAATTAATTTGAAAAAGGATTTTACAGATATTCAAAATATCCTTTATTTAATAAATATTTTTATGTTTTTTAATTAAATTACTTTAAATAAAAAGCATGTTTAAAAGCTAAAAACATGCAAATAAAATCTCCAAAATTTAGGCAACCAAGTAACACTTGTTTTTATTTTAAATTTAATTAAATTTTTCACTTAAAATTTTGATATAAATGGCTGGGTTGTTACAAACTACCCCCTTAAAAAGAATCTCATTCTCGAGATTTGGACTGGCTAGCAAAGAAATGGGTTTGGATCTTTACCCTGCATGTCTTGAGCAATGATCTAATTCAGTCGTCCCTACGCAAACTTCTTTGCTGTCTAGAGATTGTTGGTGGTTGGTGTTCTAGGTGTACGATTCTTTACTATCTGTTGTTTCTTGGGGCAATTATTTGCGTAGTGTCCCTTCTCATGGTAGTGAAACTGGTAACTCCTGCTGTAGAGTTTGGGTCCCTCGGTGGAAATCCAACTGTCAAAGCTTCATTGTTATTGGTGTTGGTGGAAGTGTTGGCTGGTACTAGCTCTTTTTTTGATAGTGACGGCTAGAATCTATTAGCCTGGAATAGAGTTCTTCTAACTTTGGAAAAGCTTCTGGGATTCATATGCTGGGCAGACATCCGTCTCTTTCAATTCTCTATTTCTTGTTTCTTGGACTCCTGACAAATAGCCTTACTGACTAGCTAGTGGAAATCAGCATAGTCGTTGAAAAGGAGTTGAACTGATAGGTCGTCATTGTGTCCTTCTAGAAACCTTTCCTACTTGGCTTCATCTATAGCAACATCTTTTCATGCATGGCATCCTAGTTGGTTGAATTTCTACAGGTATTCTTTTACTGAGCGGCTTACTTGTCGTAGAGTTTGAAATTCTCTCTTATTCAGAGTAATGGTATTGGTATGAGCTTTACAAAAGTAATGGCTTGTGCATTGGCATGAGCGATGGTGCAGCTGTCCCACCAATCAAAAGCTGGTCTGTTTAGCTGATGAGAAGTAAATAAAACTCTTTCCCGATCACTGCATTGGATAATGTCTAGTTTCTTCTGAATGACTCGGAGCCAATCATCTGTATCCATAGGATCAGTGTGCTGGAGAAAGTCGGGGGATGCATCCTCATGAATTATGACAGTCTTGATTGTGGAGCTTGAGTTGGTGGTGGAGCATGTTGTACAGGGTTGTTGATGATCTGTGCTAGTAGTTGAATGAGCTAATTCTGGTTGGCCATCATCTGAGCCTAGTCAAGTTTTTTCGGCAAGGGGTGGAGGAGGAATTGGAGTAGATTGACTTCCTTGGGTTCCAGTATTGTTGTTGTTATTGCTATTGTTGGTTTTCCTTATGTTCACCATCTGCTCGATGCTCTTGAGAATTAGGAGAGAGGAGACTTAAGACAAAGGAGGGGTAGGGGTCATTTTGCACAATCCAACAAAACACCAACTTAGCAAAAAAACCTTTATTAAACAAATAATAAGCAACAATTATGGCTGCTGACAAAAGAGAAAATTGATAGCTCGTAACCTCATCTACTGTCTAGCTTAACAACTTAACCTAAAGGGGTAAGGGTTATCTTGGTGTGATCCATCACGGCTCTCGAGGTATGAAGCGTGATCCTTTGACACGAAGATTAAAGTAGCGTAGAGTCGATGGATCCCAACTGTTGTCCATCTATAGTTGTTTTGAATAAGGGAAGAGATAGAAATAAGTTATTCCAAAAATGACATACAGATGAGGGAGGATTGAGAGATAAGAGTAAGCAAAGATTGAGAGGTAAGGATAAGCAAGACTTTTTGAAATTAAAGGTTCATTTAAATTATGGCCTTAGCGTTCAACCATTTTATTCTATCGCGTCGGATCCCAAAGCAACAACTTCAAAACCTTCTATGTAAATCGCACTAGTCTAGGATCAGCAAGTGCACACAATGGTAACAAGGATACATATCATGCACAATGACAAAATTTTATTTAACTGAATATGGGCCTGATGGCCAAAGTTTACATCAATGGTCCATCAACCAAAATTAAATATAAGCAATAGAAGGAAAAACCAAAGCAAAGAAGCCCAATAAGCCTGCCTATAGGCAAACGATAGTAAGACACATCCCATTCGATCTGATCCTCACTGAAGTCAAAGACATCAAATAAAAAATGATGAATTGAGCAACATAAGCACATAAAGTACTCTACAAGTTACACCAGGTGGTTTAACATAGTTAATGCATGTATAAGGATTGACAAAGGAAGGCACAGTAAAGTTAATGGAGCGTAAAGTGAAATTGAAGCAAATACCGTATGTAGATTCTAAAACCTAAATTTGATACAATAGATAGAAACAAGATTTTAACAAAATAATATCGTTAGTAAAGACTTCGACCAAACACCAACCTAACCACGGACATCCCACCCAGACCATCTTTCTCCAAAAAAGATCTCATATGGATTCCATCCATCCATAAGCAGTTTATACAACCATTTAAAAAAAAGAAGTCTAGT
This sequence comes from Dendrocalamus latiflorus, assembly GCA_017311315.1. Classification (NCBI taxonomy): domain Eukaryota; kingdom Viridiplantae; phylum Streptophyta; class Magnoliopsida; order Poales; family Poaceae; genus Dendrocalamus; species Dendrocalamus latiflorus. The sequence goes on from CM029658.1 coordinate 24,798,660, forward strand.
GCATGAAAAACTTTCCTTAGCTTGCGCATGACCGTGGGCATGGCTAGCCAGGATAGATTATACACTCTGCAGAGGTTGTACAGCTTTACCCACAAAACATGATCATCCCATATTGCCACCAAATAAGCACACTTTTTTTGGTGTGCGGCGAGAAGATCATGACAAGGCCTTTACAATACGAAGCCTTCAACCTAGCCAAGCCAACACTAAGATTTCACCCCAGTAAGAAATCCACCAGACCAGGATCCCCTCTTGAGTCGAGTGAGACTTCACATGGCATACACCACACTCACTTTCAACCTACAGCAAGACTCAGGTGGGACCCACAAATTAATCGGCTAATACTACCCCATACCAGCCTTGTGGTAGTACAAAAAGGGTTTTGTAGCAGTAGCTGACATACCGGTCCTTAATTTGACTTAGTCTCAAATCACACACCCCTTGTGCCTAGCAATCAACATTGTGTCACCTAACAACAACGTATGCCAGCACCCACCACCTAACCATTAGCCTATGTCCAAACCAAGTTTTATATTTTGTTTTCAAATATTTCATATACCTTCTTGACTCACCGAAGTCAAGAATATATTTGAAAAATTTATCATTTTATGTGAAAAACATATCCCAATCTATGATTATTCTAAGCATGGCTAAACTTTGCTACAAGATGTCTAGTTAACAGTAATATATCAACTTCATTTTTCTCTATTGTGACAAGGCATTGCAAGTTCAATGTCAAATTTGACCATAACCAAAGGAATTGGGTATAACTAGAATTTAAATCGAATTTAGACTAGGTTTGAATAAAAGTAGGCATGCATAACAATTTAAAAACAACATAAATATTAAATTATTAGGAGCAACATGATCAAAGGTGTAACTTGCCTTACTTGAAGTCTTAGTGTTGCGAATAGTGGAAATCGTACTTTCTGGAATTGTCATAATCTATACGCAAGGAACCAAAGCAAATAATGTCAAAAAAATTTAAATAAATTCTAAAATTCTAAACAAGACTAGAAATGGGTAGTTTAGGATTTTTGGAAGAATTTATAAATTTAAACAGGTCCAATTGGAGTCAGGATGAAGAAATATGGGCTTTTGGAAGTTTGAGTCTAAAGGAAAAGGAGAAAGGCTGATTTTCTGAATAATTTTTGTATTGAAAACCTCGATTATGACATCAGCATTTGTGTAGTGACCCAGATATTAACATCCGGCATCCTCTGTGATTCCACCGCACTAGGGACCCAGATATTAACATCCGGCATCCTCTGTGATTCCACCGCACTATTCCCTGGATCAGTAGATAGTGCTCACAGATTACAGTTCTGAATATCACAATACATATCATGCGGAAACGTAAAATATAATAGTAGACTTACTCATGGGCCGATTAGGCCGAAATCATTAAATTGCAGTAGCGGAAGAACGAAGCACGCAAGTGGGACCTTCAGGACATGCCCACAGGCAGTCAACTGGAGGTTCGTGACCTAGTTCTTGACATCTTCATCTTCTTTGTCATCATGATCCAAAAGTATCGCCGAAGCGTAGTGATTTGATTCCTGATTCTGGATTTGTGGGGAAAGCGAATATGAGCACAACCACCGTGCTCGCGAGCCAACACACAGGATGCAATTAAATAGTATGCATGGCTTTTAGTAGCATTTCTGTTATTAAATCATATTGTTGTTTTTGCAACCTAAAAACTCCTCACCGCAATTGACATCATTGACTTAATCCACCAAAGATTCACTTTCATTATTAGCTGCTGTCTAGGACTCCCAACAGCGATTGCCATAATTGACTTAATCAACCGAAATTACACTTTCTTTATTGAGTGATGTCTAAACTCCAAACAACATGTGTCATCCTCTATTCAATCCACCGATCATATTCTTTCTGTAATGGTTGCTATCTAAGACTCCAAACGACGAGTGACATCATTTAAATGATCCACCGACTACACACATTTTATATTGATTGCTGTCTAAAATTCCAAACGGCGTGTGACATTATTTAGATATTCCACCAAACATACCCTTTCCAAATTGATTGTTGTCTAATCTCCAAACAGCGAGTGACATCACCTAATTAATCCACCGAACATTCTCATCAAGATTTTCTAACAATCCAATCCTTTTTATTATTGATTCAAATCCACCAAGAATATCATTGATCAAGCCTACGATTCAATATTATATATCCACCAAGAATATCATTGATCAATTCTATGATTCACCATTATATATCCACCAAGAATGTCATTGATTAATTCTACGATCCACTAGTATCCTCCCACCAAGTAAATCACTAATCAGGAACTATAATCCAATACTTGTATTACTCCTCTAAATTCCCGAAAATGCAATTAGATCATCTATTTAGCCTATCTATTCAGCTAGACTCCACCAATTTATTTCTCCCAGAACCCACACTATCATTTCCTATTTATGATCGACATGAATCCACCAATACTTTTATGTGTACACTACAAACATCTATTTCCTTTCCTCACGACCCTGTTTATTCTTTCCATATTTTATTTTGTAGGAATAGAAATGCCACTATTTGAAATACAATACATAAAATTTCCTGAGACCTAGCAGCTTTGGAACAAAACATAATGTTCAAGGAATATTAACATGATTTTCCATACATATGGCATCACACCATATGCCTAATATCACCATAATTTTTCCATACATATGGCATCACACCATTTGACATCTTTCAGCGTTATAGCCGCTTAACTTACCACTGGGACGACACCCAGGACAACTCAAATCAGGGCTTTCCGCTGCCCTCCACTTTTTCCATTTCCACCCACAAAGTTTTTGAAATAGAGCTATATCTGGTTAAGTTCTCATGTCCGCCCTTGACCGTGGGCACGGCTATTCGAATAGTTTTGACTCTGTAGAGCTTGCACACTTTACCCACAAGAGACAGTTTACTCGTTGCCCCACACGATTCCATGGACATGTGGTTGAGCAAGCTATCACAGTAACCGTTCAAAGTACCTCGCCCCGTCCATCATTTCACCCTATGGGTCGTTCCCACTTGCGGTGGGTCCCATACGTTGTGCGGGATGTTCCCCTCCTATGCGCCTAGCAGCTGACTCCCCGTACTGCTAGCACGCCGCAGAAGAACTTCACTCACAAAGAGTGTCCCATTCAAGCCGTTACCCAGAATCGCTACTTGCACCACCACTTCTCCTCCACCGATGATGATGACTTTCGGGGTCCGGTAAATTTACTAGGCCAAGTTGTACTTTACAGACTTGTGGTTGCACTTGTTTTACACAGGAGGTCATGACAAGATTCAGTCCTTAGGGTTATCTGGGCGGTTCTACCACAAACCACACTCTCGTGCACACCTGCACCATACCCCCGAACCATCCGCCCAGATAAATAAGCAATTTGAGGTTTTTGGGAATATAAAATAACCATATCCAACATACACCAGTCATTACCACCATGACTGCCCAACCAATTTTCTCATGATTAAAGTGATGCTTGGACATTCTTACTCCCACAAGTATCTAAGCAACACTAAGCATGGCATATATTTATAGACTTATTTTCAAAAGGGTTACTATCATAATTTTGCTAGGGCGACAAGGTTCTCATGTTCAAACATTCCAAAGGAGGGGTAATATTAATCAAGTTAGAGAATAGGCATTTAACTAGAATTCTAAAGTAAATATGTATTTGCATATAAAATAACAGCATGCAATTTGATAATTTAAACCAAAGTAATTTGCAGAAAATGTAGGTTCAACATGATCAAAGTATTGACTCGCCTGGCGCGGTTTACCACGGTCTTGAGCTCACACAATGCTTCCTCTTAAGCTTCTGGTCTCTATCTTCACTTCGAGCTTAATCTCGTTGGATCCGCTGACTCTTCACGACTTCCAATTTCTAATTGCGCGACAAACGACTGAATCCAAATGAAAGCAAATAACTCAAAAGATCCAAATAAATCTGAATAAACTCAACTTTTGTACTATTATGAGTTAATGGGTGATTTGGGTGATTTGAGGCAAGGCCGATGGTAGAAAACGGTGACTCGATCTTTTATTAACAGTTTCTTTTATTATTTTTATATTTATCAAGGAAGTTCCACGAGCTCGGGTAGGCCTATGTGCTGCTTTATAATATTAGCTTGTTATTCTTTGCATGGCACTTAGCTTGTACATCATAAGAGCATTAACCCCGACCTAGGGGCTCATATATCACCTTTAATATAATTTGCATTCTAAGCTAAGGGTTAGTCGTTTTGTTAATAGTTTTCAGCATTAAGTGCCCAATTGTTATATTTATTACAGTCGTACCTATAACTTAGATAGCAACAACCTAACATTTCAATTTTATTTAATGTTTGTCGTGAAAGTATTTTCATGACCTTTTTAAAGATATGGTACGAACGTCATACTTTAGATGGCTAATTGTGTATCACTTAATCATATACTGCTTTCGTTGCGCAAATAGTTTATACAATATATTCTAGGGTCATTTTATGTGACACACTAACCTTTACACCAACTGTCATTAATAACTATATTTAGCGTTTGAGACTTATTTATCGACGATGTGCTAACGGTGGGGATTATATTAGGACTTCCTAATTTAATTGTTTACGGACACGCCCTATCAATTAATTAATTTTATGAAGAGGCCTAATTTAATTAAATCTACCATCGAGATTTATTTGGTGGCAGCATATTAAATATTAGGGTCCATAGTTAATTATAGTTTAGGGTAATTAATTTGCAACATTGCTTGCATAGTTAACATCATATTAAATTTATTTCCTGTATCTTTAGACTAGATGTCTTTTTAATGGACACTTTATTAAATTTAGGCATTTAACCAAAACCAACTTTTAATAATGTCTTTCACTCAAAATAATAAAGGTGCATTAATTTTCATACATGATAATCAATCTCATATTAAATCTTAAATAATATTATTTATGCCCAGATTAACTTTACTAGTTTCCATGAACAATTTTCTGATTTTTCCCACTTTTCCTTGATTAATTTCCTAATTGAAAAGTATTAAAATAAAACGGGATAAAAAGAGTGGGGGATGGAGGAAAGAAGGGGATTCGAACCCAGGACCTGATGGTTGGCGCACGGCTGAACCGACCAACTGGGCTACAGCCCGATTGCGACAAGAAGTAGAAACCAGCTTATACAAGTCGACGCAGGGACTGAGTTCCCAAACAAAGCCTCCACCCTGACCGAAATAGAGGAGGCGGCAGCACCCGGCCGGCGGCGGGGCTCCAGTGACGAGGGGCCTGGGGAGCAGAATTTGTTGGCAAAACGGGATCCCGTGGTAACAAGGAACCTTGTGGAGGGGCGACGCGGTTTGGAACGGTGGTGAGGCGGGCGGGCGACGGAGCTAGGCGATCGGCGGCGAGGTGGGTTAGGCACGGTGGCGACTGGGAGGGAGAAGGAGTAATTGCAGGGGTGCCCGAGCATGTAGAAGGTGGGAGGAGTCTTACCATGTGCTGGGCCGATCCGGGGAAGCATCGAGGCGAGCCGGCACTGAGTACCTACGGCGGCGCGGGGGGGGGTCATCGCCGCCTGCGAGCTGGGGTGGTTGGCAGCTCCGGCCGGTGGCGGGGAAGATTTCGGGGTGTCGAGAAGTGGCTCCCCCAGCAAGGAATTGGGGGGAAATCACCCGAGAAGGAATTGGTGCGGGCGGCGGCGGGAGTGACCGGTTTCGGGGAAGATGGTCCATACGCGAGCTCTGGGTTTCCTGGGGGCAATTCACCACGGTTGGAGGATGAGGGGAGCGCAAGAAAGGCGTTGGTGAACTCCAATTACTTTTATAGGTGGTGAAGGAGGCAGGCGCCGTGGAGCTCTGAGCGGCGTCTGAGCGGGGTGGCGTTGGCTTGGCATTGCTACAGTTCGGGAGAGGGGATGGGAAGGCCAGGCATGACGCGAGCTGGGCGACGTGCGCGGGCAGGCGGGGTGACGTGCATTACTACGGCCGCGTGGGCGCTCGGACGGGTGAAGCGACCCGGTGTGCAGGCGGTCAGCGCAGTGCGCGGTGATGGAGGCAAGCGGGGCTGCCTCAGTGACCTGGGGCAAGGATGATGCAATGGATCAGTGGGCACCAAGGATGCGATGTCGATGGGGGCGGCGGCATGGCCAGCACGGGCGGCGGCATGGCGCGGCAGGGGATGGACGCGGCGGCGTGGGCATCAGGACGGGTCCTTGGCCGTGCGCAACTGGGGCAGGTGAGGCGTGACTGGAGGCGCAGGCGGGGACGAGGCAGGTGCGGCATTGGAGGAGCCTAGCGCGGTGACGTGCGGTGATGGGTGAGGGGAGCAGTTGGCGCCAGAGGAGGCGGGGCCGGCTGACGAGCTCGGGCGTGGGCAAAGAAAAAGGAGCTGGCGCATGGGATGGGGAAGAAGGGAAGAAAGGGGGAGGACAGGGGGCCAACGGCAGGGGAAAAAGGAGAGAGAGGGAGGGAAAAAGAGGGTGGTGGGGGCCACATGCAGGAAAATGAAGTAGAGAGCAAATGCTAAGGATAAATGTGAAATTTCAAAGTTAAGCTTGCAGTTTGCATTAGGGCTTGCTGGCTTAAATTTTTGGCATGACCTTTGAAATCGCGAATTTTTACTTAAGCTCTGTATTCAATTTTTTGGAGTTTCAATTCGAGTTTCGGGTCAACTATCTAGATACAAACCAAATATTCTTCTACTTCAAATTTTATTAGGTTTACCCTCGGACTTCGACTTTGGCATTATCTTGTTATGAAGTGTATGTACATAAGTTTTCTAAATTCAACCCTAGATTTTGTTTTGCTAATTTGAATTGAAAGAAGGAATTTTTGGTATAATGATTTAGGGCTATATTCTAACTTTTTATTTATTTATTTTTTTGATTCATTTTGTTTTATTATTATTGTTACTATTTTTGCCATGAGTGCTATTTAGCATTTAAAATTATTTCCAGTTATAATTTGTTTGGCACAAAACTCAGAAAGACTCAAATAAGATTTCTACAAAATTCAAATGGCAGCAAGATGCAAAAACAAAAATTTTAAATTACCCAACATCCAAATTTTGGGATGTTACAATTTGACTTTTGGTTTTCAGCCGATTTTATTTCCAAAGGAAAATGCTGACGTGGCCGAGCTCAAGTGACATGGTGGCCGAGCTCAAGTGACACGGTGGCCGAGCGCCAACGTGGCTGAGCCGTGGCACCATGTGGCTGCCTCGTGGCTCCCACACGAGCATGTGCTGACCTGGCCTTGGACGTGGGTCGCCGGAGCTTTGGCGCTCGAGGGCAGTCGGTGAGGCATGCACGGGAGAGAGAAAGAGGCGGGGAATGCAACAGTAGTGAGGGATTTTACCGAGGAGGGGTGGAAGGCATCCGACAGCAGCGCGGCTTCAACGGCGAGGGGACATGGCGGAGGGGCGGGAGACACAGGTGCGGGTCTGGCGATGGTGAAGGTGGCGGGGGTTTGGCGCAAGGAGGACTGTGGCAATGATGATTTCTCGCTGGTGCTCCGCCGGTGAGTAAAGAGAGAGGCGGGCGGTGCTATGCTCCTAGGATGCTGGGGAAGTGAGATTGAGAGAGGGAGGCGGTGCGAAGTGAGGAGGGGATTGAGGAGGGGATGGAGGAGAGGGCTTTATAGGAGCTCGGGGGCGAGGGGAGTGCCGATGGTTACTCAAAGAAGTAAAGATAGTGTATGATCGAAATGGCAACAGAAGGGGGGGGGGGGTGAATGGTGCCTTCAAAATCGCCCCGAAGTATCCACATACTTCTTCTCCGATAGCTATATTAGCTATGAAGAAGAAGATTCATGCTCACTAGAAATGGAAGAGAGAACAGCCAGAAAAGAAGAGCGAGACAAGAAACATGCGACAGTTCTGAACTCAGCCAAACCGGTCAGACCGCCAAAGGGCTAGCGGTCTGACTGCTCAATCTGGGCCGATCTGATCGCCAGTGGCCGGTCTGACCGCTAGTGGCACGTCGGTCTGACCGCTAGTGGCACGCCCGTCTGACCACCAATAACGGAGTGGTCTGACCGCCAAAGCTCGACCGGTCTGACCGCCCAACCCTAGCGGTTCGACCGGGTACAAGTTTAGTTTTAGAAAATGTCATAGAGATCAGCAGACCGAAAATGCACAAAACAGTAAATACTGAGAATGGGCAGCAAAAAACAGAAAGATGATCAAGAGAAAGCTGTGCTGCTCAGGATAGAGAAACACAAAATCAAATTGAATAGTCTACCAACCTCAGGAAGAGAGAATTCAGATCAAGAGGACAACTCAATTGAAAAATTGACCGAGAGGAAACTATTTGACAGCTAGAGCTGAAACTCTAAAGATTGAACCAGGGAAGCCAAAATTCAGACATTCGGCTGCGCAAACCTGAGCTATAGGAAGAAAAGCCCTCTCCAGAGACCAAGACAAATTGAAAGACAAATCAGATTGAGAACAGCTAGAAATCCAAAATTAACCAAAGATGTGACCATATGCCAAATAACTTGCAGTTCTCAACATCTTTGATAACAAGACTTTGGATATCAACAGAGAGGTGTCCACACAAAGCTAACACAAATTTTATGCTGAGACATCAAGAACACGAATCCTCTACCAACGGGTAACAGTAAACCCTAGTTTTTTGAAAACAGAGGAAGTCTGCAGCAGAGAAATCTCAACAGAAAATTGCAATAAGAATGTGTGCTCTCAGGTATAATCTGGCCAAGGAGCAAAAATGAATCTGCAGCTTCGTAAACAAAGAATCAACTCAAAAACCTTGAAGAACAAGAAAAAACATAAGGCAGTGAAGAAGTAGGAACTAAAACACAAACACAGGGAAGAAGAACAGGAAACCATATCATTTTAGACACAGGATTTCTCAATTTGATTCAGAGATATGAATAATTACATAGGAACTCTTCTACAGCCAAATCAACCCATTCTCACATCCTGAGAACACACACAAAAGACACAAAGAAAACCCACTGCCAGACTCACAACTACAAATGGGAAATCAAGAACTGTCAGCCCACTCCCACTACATGTTTCTTGCACAGGCAAGGAAACAAACAGAGATATAAAACCCTTACAACAAAAAGGAGAGGAGGGAACCAGGATATATCACTCCAAACCCTAACCCTCTCTATTTATCGTCTCCACTACCGGGTTCACAATTTGCTTTACCCACTAGCACTAGCAAACTCAGCCCTTTACCCGTTATCTTCAACCGAATCTGCTTCCATTTTGCAGCCTTGCGCATTTTACCGAAATGCCCCTCCTACACCTTCCTGGAAGCTTCATCTTTTCTTGCTATCCACGCCTCACAACCACTTTGAGTCCTCGCCGTCTTCGGCATCTCCCGACTGATTTGACCTCAACACCGCCTGTGCCTAGTCTGGCCTTGCATGCCTCGCCATGACCTAGCCTCAAAGTCCTGCCGCCATCACAGACAAAAAAACAATACATAGCACCGCTCAAAATAGTATAAACATACATTAGCATCAAAACAAGGTACTCAAGCATGGAATACCCAAAACAAACTCAAGCTCTCTAACTCAAGCGTCAATTACTCATCACAAACATGTGGTTACCTCCACATGGTCTCTCAGATAGACATGAATGGCATATAACAGCGATGGTGGGTTTAATGGAGGGGGAAATGAGTGGGATTGGGTGAGGAGTGAAGGGCATTCAAATGGCGTGTTTGTTCTGGACTTAAATGAAGAAAAACCGCCGCTTTTAAGAGCTTGGAGAGGCTAGCAATGGTGGCCATGGCGGCGGGCTGGGGAAGAACAAGCGGAAGGTTGGAAGATAACCGGGGGCCCACATGTTGGCGAGAGAGAATGGGAAAAGGAGGGAGGTGGGTGACCGGATGATCGCCACGTGGTGCAAGGAGATCGGGATTGTCGGCCGATAAACGATGGGGTAAGTGGGAGCGGGTGGTTGGGATTAAATTGGGTGAGATGGATTTGATCTGGACTTGACATGTGTCAGCACAAGAATAGAGTGATTTTGAAGTTCGTTTTTAATTTTCAGAAATACTAGGAAGCTGAAAAAATACTTAGAAAATAGCAAATGAAGTCTAGAAATTCCAAAAAAAATCACAAAAATTGCTGGAGCTGTTTTAGACTTAGGAAAAATATTTTTAACTTAAAGTTGGTCTTTAAATTTTTACAAAAATACTTTTAGTTATGAAATTGATTTTTACTTTCCAGGAAATTCACAGAAAATCCAGATAAAGCCAAATGCTTTAAAATAATTAATTTGAAATAGGATTTATAGAATTTCAAAATATCCTTTATTTAATAAACATTTTTAATTAAATTACTTTTAAAAAGAGCCTTTTTAAAAGCTGAAAATAGGCAAATAAATCTCCAAAATTATGGCAACCATATAACACTTGTTTTTATTTTAAATTTAATTAAACTTTTTTCACTTAAAATTTTGAAATGAACAGTTGGGCTGTTATAGTGACTTGGTCAATATGAACATCAGGACCGAGTTAGCACTGATAGAGACCGAGAGAACTAAATTGTGCAAGTGCTTGCATGGTGTGAAAGTTCCATCCAGTCACTCTGCCAGCATGAAGAAATTTGTTTCCATGGATGATTTAAAATTAATTGGCATAACGTCTCATAACTATCATGTGCTAATGACATAATTGCTTCCTGTTGCAATGAGAAATATTTTGCCGAACGAGGTTTGAGCGACAATCATGAGGCTATGTTATTTCTTTAATGCAATTGCTCAGAAGGTCATCGATCCGGTGGACTAGATGCTCTACAGACAGTTCCATAATAGAGCCGTCTATGATAGTTCCTCCTAAAAGTAGTGCCCCACTAGGGTTTGCGCCCTCTCTCACTCAGTCGTCCACATACTTTCGCCTCCTGAACTCCCTATCATAACCCCTAGCCAGATCAATGACATTGCTATCACCCCCAACTAGTTTAATGACCTCACCGTTGCCCCCAGCCGGATTCACCGTCGGCCGTTGTCCCCAGCCAAATCGACGACCTCATCGTTGTCCCCAACCGGATTTGCCGTCGGCCATCGCCCCTAGCCAAATCCACCGTTTCCCCATTACAAGTTTGTGATTTCATTAGTGATGCTTGTTAATTTCTGTATTGTTTTGGTAGAGTAATTTCTGCATTGTTTTGTAGAGTTATTTCTAGATTGTTTGATTATGATGCTTATTAATTCCTACCTCATGATCTCTCTGGCAGTTATGTTTAGATTAATGAAAGATGCAACATAATCAATTGAGTATTTAACTAAGCTAATAAAAAATAACTAGCCATGCTTGTCCATCAAACTGATACAAAATGTTGGAGTCATCAAAGTTTCAACCTATAGTTCAGGTGCTGGTAGGCAGTAGCCATGACCAATAGTACATTGAGTGGCTCCTTCTGATCACTAACCAAAAGCTTGGAAAAGCAGTTCAATGATTTATGTTAAGAGAAAAAAACTATATATTGGTCTTGTGGTCAATTAATGTTGACTTTAATTTAGCAGGCAACTTAAATAGGTATAATTTTGCGGTTGATTACTGTTGTTGATCTTCTTTCATTTCATTAGAGAAAGTACAAGATCTTTAGTTGTGAGGATGGAAGTTGTGGTGAAAATAATAAAAAATAGCTAGGGAATGATTTTAGAGATAAATCGTTCGAGTTGGTGTTTCTAAGAGACCTCCAAAGGGTATGAAGCAAATCACACTCTAGTGTGTTAGCCTCTATGGAATTGGTCATGACTGCAACCTCTTCTTCCTCGTCATTTTGTGTGTTGGGCTTAATTGCTACCCTAGGCATAAAAGAATGATGAGGAAGAAGAGATAGCAGCTATGACAAACTCCGTAGAGGCTAACACACAAGTGTGTGTCATTAGCTTTATACTAGAGTATTGCAAAGAGACCTTGTAGCAATAATATATGTCACCGAATGTTTACGCTTATAGCTCACTGTAATTAGTTTTTCTTGTAAGAGAGATGGCGTCAACATAGTCATCATCATCACCATCCTTGAATGGGTTTGATGCATTGGAGACTATGGTAACTAAGCGTGCTAGAGGAGTATCAAAAAGGCCTAAGGGCCGAATGACCATCATGGAGGTCTCTCCAGATAGGGTCCCTCTGCAATCGAAGAAAGCAGCTACAACATTTTGAACTACCTGCAAGATAATTGGAAGGCAAAGGGTCTCCATCACCTAAGCAAACTAGAAGTATCTGACAAGAGATGGGAAAAAGCAACTGTGGGTGGAAATTTCAAACTCGTTTGAGATCCTAAAAGAAGTCCAAGAACTCGTGCAATGGTAGGTGCTCCTCGTGATGGGAAAAGCGTGGAAGACCTTTAAGAGCATACTTGTCATGTAGTACATGAACAAGGATCACAAACAATTCTTGAGTTATCCTTTTGTCTTGCTAGAACATGGGAGGCCTTTGTGCGAATGAAGACGATGATCGAATTTCAATAGCAAAGTGTAGTGCATAAGGCACTCCAGGCACAAAACACTCACCCCCACAAACACAGTAGTGGTGGGTACGTGGGTAAAATCCCACAATGGAGGATGTAGGATGAGGTCACAATCCGATCGGAGGCCTCTTGCTATTTGCCGTGATCACAAACGAGCGTGCCTAAAACTGGTTAAGAGTGAGTTCATTAGCCACATTTTCGAGTATCTCTTCTTTCAAAAACCCCGCAGACGAGAAAGTGTCCCAGCACCTGGTAAGATATATTAAACTACCTAATTGTTAATAGATCCATAACTTCATACGGTCTAAAACAACATGATTGCCTCTTGCAGCAAGCATTGACTTTCGAGTCTTCCTAAGGCTCCTTCAAAGCAGTTAGGGAGAAGGATATACTATTAATGGCTCTGGGAAACGAGGAATACCCAGGTCACACACGAGGCCTAGGGGTTTACGTACCTTGGAGACATGGATTCCCAAACGACTCCCAAGCGTATAGGAGTAGGAAGAGATTGAAGGTTGAGCGCGAGGAACAAATGAAACAGGATCTTCATACACAACTTGAGGAAGAGCTTTCTGCCTCACTAAGTGAGAAGATTACTGCCTCACTTCAAGAAGAGATAGATTCATTGAGAGAAGAACTAAGAAAAGTCTACAACCGCAAGCAAGATATGCCCATTATTACGGTACCTAGTCCCCCTCAATGTCATAGTAGCTACACATCCACGCCACATTTTGAACATAACAGCGCCCACTTACCTATCGATGACATCTAGGTAATGTGTCTCTCTAGAATGCTACATAGATAGACCTACTGGACGCCTTAGCTCATCATGTACCGTTATGTAGGAGCCCATGTCGTGCATCATCAGTGTTAGGGTTGGCTCCATTTCTATTGACGCTGGGCGGGGGATGGCATTTCCAAGCCTGCTAGGGATGACACAGGTGCACGATGCCCAGCTTGGGACCGGTTTCTTGAAGGTCCAGGTGGACATAATTAATGACCTTTTCAGGGCTATCCCACTACAGAAGCCCCCAAATGAAAAGATCATGACACTAGGGGATGTTGTCCACATATTAGTCTAGTGGCCCAAGAGGGACATCACCTTGGATCATTCCGTTCTGCGATCTCCATACGGCCATGCCTGTCAAAAAGAACCCTCTATGACTCCACCTCAGGCTCCACTTCAGAAGGCCATCGCATCGGCTTCGGTGGAGAGGACACTAAAGATGTATCACAAGCAATGTGCTAAGGCCCAACCGAAGAAGATTAAGGTGCCTCCTGGGCCCTAGAAGTACAAACTCAGAGTGTCGTTGGTCCCCAAGTCATAATTACACAGCCTTGGACTGATTTCTAGAGCTTTGCATACCTGGTACATGGAGAGGTCCAATAGGAAGCCAAACCGGCAAAGTGGATTTACCCTGGGATACATGGAGGCGCATTCCCTCCATGACCTGAACTACTTCGTCGTGACCTTCGAAGACTTATTCTTACTACTCAACCTTGACAAACTCGATGCCTCACTTCTATGATGCTGGACACTATAAGTGTACTATGCAAATCAAGTTCTACATTCATGTAATATTGATAAATGTCATAACTCATTGCTTATGTATAGATCCATGATCCAACAAGTCTAGCGACGGCAAGAACCGGTGGATTTCCTCGACCAACACTTGGTCTCTAAGCAAACCATCAAGGAAAATGCGTCATTCATTGAAGATTACATAACAAGGGGATTGCTTGCTTAGAGAGACAAGCAATATATCCTGGTACCATTCAACCAGGGGTATGTGCTTCACTAGTTGCTATACAAGTTTTATTTGTACTTTATATGCCACATGAACTTAGCATTAATCATTATGGCGACATACATGACTATGCCTCACTAGATTCTGATCGTGATTGTACCAAAGTGGAATTAAGTTAATATACCTTTGTTCCCTACTTATGAGCAACCATGACTTCACCCTTGCGTAACAAGCAATTGACAGGTAAACTTATTTCCTCCACACATAATTCTATTGTAGTCTTCCTTTCGTTTGCAATGGCCAAGGCTAACTTTTTGGAATCACGTAGATCATTCAGCACTTACGTTGCCCAGGGAGGGGCACATAATAAATATAGTGCCACACTGCGTCACATGACATGATTTTCGGTACCCGCTGCAACACAATAATCCTATATCACACTTTGTAATAATGCTTCTACAACTAACAATATCTATGTATGTAATTCTATTTTTACAGTGCCACCAGCAACTATAAGGCAACATATGTGGATTCGACACTTGCAGACATATGTAGGAAATCAACGACACTAAGATAAAAGATCCAGAAGTTTGTGAACCTGCTAATATTTATTTCATGATTATAAATTTATATATATGTAGATATATGCTAATGACTTTAACACTCCTAGCATCGATAGGGCATGGAATTCGACTCAAGTCCACACGATCTTAACAAACTCATTGATGTTCAAGGAAAACTCTAGGAATTATTGATGGTGGAGGTCATTCGCCCACATGGAGAGTTCAACCCCAGCGATGATGATTAGATGTTCAAACGTTTGATTCAATTGTACTTTATTCAGTTGTTTAATTCATTTGTGAAATCTGTGTAATTAATTTAACACTTCAAATGCCTATCACAGATGGTTTGTAACACAAAACCATCTCTAATAAGCATATATCATAGACAATTATTAGTATTAGCTATCTATGATGTATCACAAGTGGTTTTTGGTATTAGCCGTCTATGATATGTCATATATCACAGACGGTTATATTTAACAACCATCTGTGATATCGAATCGGTTGCTCATATTTACAATTCGATGCAGGGGCTGATTAGGAGTAGGAGTTTAGCAAGAGGCGAGGTTGATCTTCGCGTGGGAGCAAGAGTTGCTGCATTAGCTGTTAGCACTTTACCAATATCTTTAACCTCAGGATTAGTTTTGAAATTAAATAATTGTTATTATGTTCCTGCCTTAAGCAAAGACATTATTTCTGCTTCATGTTTGGGAATAGAAGGTTATGATATCAGAATAAAGAACATTGTTGTTCAATTTATTTGAATGATATGTTTTATGGCCAAGCTCCATTGATGAATGGATTATATGTTTTAAATCTTGAGGATGTGCCTGTCTATAACATTAATGCTAAGAGGCTTTAGCTAATGATTTGAATCCCAATTATACTTGGTATTGTCGCTTGGGTCACATAAATGAGAAGTGCATGGTGAAGCTCCACAAAGATGGTCTTTTAAATTCATTTGATTTTGAATCATTTGAAACATGCACAGGCCTATTTACTTGGCAAAATGACTAAGGCATCTTTCACTGGTCTAGGTGAGAGGGCAAATGACTTTTTGGCCTTAATACATTCGGATTATGTGGGCCAATGAGTTGAATGGCTAGAGGTGGTTTTCTGTACTTCATAACTTTTACCGATGACTTTAGTAGATATGGTTACATCTACCTAATGAGGCATAAGTTTGAATCACTTGAAAACTTTAAGGAATTCTGGAATGAGGTACAAAATCAACTTGGTAGGACAATTAAAGCCATGTGATCAAATTGTGGAGGTGAATATTTGAACCATGAGTTTAGTGATCATCTAAAGTAATGTGGAATTGTTCCACAACTAACTCCACTGAGAATGCCTCAATGGAATGGGGTGTCTGAATGATGGAATTGGACATTGTTAGACATGATTCGGTCCATGATGAGCCAATATGATCTGCTATTGTCTTGTTGGGGTTACACTCTAGAAACTGCTGCTTTCACTTTAAATAGGGTACCATGTAAATAGCGGATAAGACACCATATGAGATATGGACTGGGAAGAGTCCTAGTTTGCCTTTTCTCAAAATATGGGGATGTGAAGTATATGTAAAACGTTTGACGTCTGACAAGCTCATACCTAAATCTGATAAATGCTTCTTTGTGGGGTATCTTAAGGAAACTAAAAGATATTACTTTTATAAAAAGGATGAGAATAAAGTGTTTGTTGCCCGAAGTGGTGTCTTTTTAGAGAAAGAGTTTCTTTCAAAAGAAGATAGTGGGAGCATGGAGAGACTTCAAGAAATTCGAGAGCCATCAAAAAATATTTCAACTCCTGCTGAATCTCTAAAGAGTATACAAGATGTTGTGGAACCTGTGGAAGAGACACCAACCCCACGTAGGTCTTAAAGGTCATGTCAGTTGCCAATAAGGTATCAACATGATATTTTATTTTCAGATAATGATGTGCCTAAGACTTATGAGGAAGCGATGATAGGCCTAAACTCTGAGAAGTGGCTTAGAGCAATGAGATCTAAAATTCAATCCTTGTATTATAATCAAGTGTGGAACTTCATTGATCTACTCGTTGGTATAATAACCATTGCGTGCAATTGTGTTTTCAAGAAAAAGTTACACATGGATGGAAATTTTCATATCCATAAGGCATGATTGGTGGTGAAGGGTTTCAAACAAATTGAAGGTGTTGACTATGATGAAACATCCTTGCCTGTCGCTATGCTTAAGTCTGTCTAGATCATTCTAGCTATTGCTGCATATTTTGATTATGAGATATGATAGATGGATGTCAAAACAGCTTTTCTTCTTGGAAATCTAAGTGAGGATGTTCTTGGAAATCTAAGTGAGGATGTGTATATTACATAGCCTAAGGGTTTTGTCGATCCAAATAATGCTAGTAAAGTTTGCAAACTTCATAAATCCATTTATAGATTGAAGCAAGCATCTCGGAGTTGGAATATACATTTTGATGAGGAGGTCAAATGGTTTGGTTTCATCAAGAATAAAGAAAATCCTTGTGTTTACATAAAGTTTAGTGGGAGCACACTTGTAATCCTAATCTTATATGTAGATGACATAATTGATTGAGAATGACATTCCTGCGCTTGAATCCGTTAAGGCCTCATTGAAAAATAGTTTTTCTATGAAGAACCTAGGAGAGTTAGCATATATCTTAGGGATAAAGATCTATAGAGATAGATTGAGAGGGCTAATTGGATTAAGCCAAAGTGCTTATATTGACAAGGTGTCAAAATGGTTCAATATATAGGATGCCAAGAAGGGATTCTTGCCTATGTCACATGGCATAAGTCTTAACAAGAGTCACTTTCCTTCGACGACTGAAGAGCGAGACCGTATGAATGGTATTCCATATGCTTCAGCTATTGGATCTATCATGTACACCATGATATGTACTCAACCGGATGTATCATATACTCTAAGTGTTACAAGCAAATACCAAGTTGATCCCGGTGAAGATCACTGGATAGTTGTGAAAAACATTCTTAAGTACTTGAGAAGGACTAAGGATGCATTCCTAGTTTATGGCGGTGATGAAGAGCTCGTTGTAAATTGTTACACTAATGCAAGCTTCCAAACTGACAAAGATGATTATCATTTGCAATATGGTTTTGTATTCATTTTGAATAGAGGAGTAGTGAGGTGGAAAAGTACCAAGCAAGAGACGGTTCTTGATTCTACAATAGAGACTGAGTACATTGTGGCTTCTGAAGCTGGGAAGGAAGGTGTTTGGATAAGGAATTTCATTGCTGAGTTGGGTATGGTCCCGAGTGCCTCGAGCCATTGCGCAAGATTAGGAGCCTAGATCCCACCAAAAGTCCAAGCATGTGTTCGGGCGTTATCATCTTATTCGCGATATTGTGAATAGAGGAAGTGTAAAGATATGCAAAGTATACACGGATTTAAATGTTGCTGAACTATTGACAAAACCTCTCCCACAGCCAGAGCATGAGGCACACACAAGAACTATCGGTATTAGATACTTAAATGATTTGCTCTAGTGCAAGTGGGAGACTATTGGAAATATGCCCTAGAGGCAATTATAGAGATTATTATATTTTATTATGTTCATGATTTATTGGATAATATGTTATCTTGTTCCTTTAATAATATTGTTAATATTTATTAGCAAGTATGTGAATTAATTGTGAAACTCTATATTTTTGCAATGATTGTTCTTAAACGATCCCTTGTCGGAAACACACGAGGACACATATAGTTAGACTAGGACATGTATTAGATGATGACCATGTTTCACAGGTCATAGATATGGAGATATCAAACTAATAATATGGATACATGTTAGTAAACATGGAGTTGGATCAACTCACCATGAGATACTGCAAGTACATTGCAAGTACCATGAGTTGGTCTCATTTACAATGTGTATGCTATGACTTGAGGTCGTTGCACGTACTTGAGATTATAATGGCTGACTCAAGGGTTGTCAAATGGTACTCCAAAACTAGGTAGTTATAAAGGTAGCTTTCAGGTTTTGTCAGGATACATGCATCGAGGCATGGTCGATCAAGATAGGATTTTCCCCTCCATGCAATGGAAGAGGTATCTCTAGGCCTCTCGTGTGATTGGATTCCAAAAATGCATGGATATGCTACTTACAGTTAAAGAGTTAACCGTAGTCAGGGAATTCAAGTCACGTGATCGAGAAAGAGTGGTCAAGCTAACCAACAAGGATGGCACAAACTCGCCTTGAGCTTGACCAATATCGTGAGGCAAAGGGAAATGCATATATGTTTTGTTGAGGTTCATCTGGTATGATCTTTACATATACTTGGGAGTCAGCATGTCTTGCTAGGGGCCGCTACCAGTTAATGGACGAGTAAGAGTACTCAGCCCATGTCCAGGTGTATGTGAACCTATAGGGTGCCTATATATAGAGGGATGGTGGCATAGGGTTCGTTAGAGAGAATTCGAAATTCCTGAAACCCTAGTCGCCACACCTCCCACATCATATACCACGCAGCCTGTGCTAGTACTCCAGCGTGTGGTATTCCTACCCCGTACATGTAACCTTGGAGGTGTTGACATGAAGCCTCAGCACTAGGATGATCCGCAACTTGTGACAATCACAAGGAGTTGGAGGTGGAGACATGAGGATAGTATGACTGCCACCGCACCGACATACTACATCGACTCTACTTCTGCTACGAGCCTGCGTGTCTAGTGGTAATCCCATGGTCTATTACTAGAGGAGGTTCCTTGTTTGCATGGTACATTTTTGAAATTATGCTAGTATAGCCTACCTGTGAAGCAACAATGGCACACCACAATACACCTCAGTCCATGTTGGCCAATGCCTTGCCACAAAGAATGTACGCCTGCTATTGATCGTCCTTTTATTTTCCAATGGTTAACACTATTAATTAACCTGACTGTTTACATGCTCAAAGGAATGAAAAGAAAGAAAACTCTTTTGCCAATTTGCACTCATTTTGAAAATTAACAGTGAAAAATAAGATATTTAAAATTATCTCTTATTTTCCTACTTCCTGCTAACATACCAGCTATCTGTGTCTGTACTAATTGGAGGTTGCTTCATAAGCCCCTGCATTAATTCTAGGAGATAAAAAGCTAGAAATTCTTACATTAATCAGATAAAAAAGCTAAAAAATTTGAAGAAAAGAAAACATCCAATCCATCCAAGTGGTAAATGCAAACGAAGTGACAGCTGTAATTTAATGGATGCACGAAGCATTGTTTTATTATTGTCGCCCATAACAAACATGCTCAACAAACATAGATTCCTCATGTTTGTCTCCATGTAGTCTGCACATGGAAAGGGACAGAGAAACTGAGTCGTGCATGTGTACAGCCTGTATGTGCTCAGAAACGTACCCGGGAAGGTCCTCCATGTTCGGTGACAATTGTTTTCTTTCCTTCTCTCTGCTGTTTCGATACTAAAGGTTCAACTGACTACTTTGACCAATATAGATTCTTTGGCACACATGAACATTTATGTGTAACCTTGTTAAAATTTATACTTCAATAATCGATATATGTAAAACTAAACTTTCTTTGTTTCCAAGGTAAAAAGAATATGATATCAATCTAGATTATCGGGCTAGAACACACACTTTAAAAAGTTTATGTGAGCTACTTTTGAGTATTTAGATGTGCTAAGTTATGTAGGACGATGATGTATGATGATTGTACTTCGCTATTTTTATTTTGTATGTTGCCTGCTTCATGTTTTAAGTAAGGATTATGCAAACCATGTAGAACTTAACATTTATATTAAAGTTTCATGCATGATGTCCTTATGTCACAAATTTTCGTGAATCTTAGTTTGAAATGAAGTAATTTGGCATGGGATACCCTTTCTTCTTGGCGCACTTAACTTGTGTTCATTCCCTCTTGTCTTTCATATAAGTCAGTAAATCTGTGTTGCATCGATAGGATCGAATGTCTCAACCTACTCCATGAATCAAATCATAGCGGGTGGTGAGGCCACTAGTTCTCGATAACAAGGACGTGAGGCAACCAATCCTGCACAACCCAATCTGCTCCATTCGTCCTCGAGTGTGCCCACATCACAACAAAACGACCGGTACTCCTCAGGGTGCACACTAAGCCGAAAATCAGAACGTAGAAGAGGAAGTGCTCACAAATATTGAGATCCATAAATTTGGAACGCACAAAAAAAGTTTTTTAAAAAATTGTGTTTGCAAGTCACTTTTTCAAAGAACTCCAATCAAAAGATAGGGAAACAAGATACTAGCAAAATTTTAAAATACCACTCATTTTTGAACTTCCTAAATTATGGTATGTTACAATAAGTCTTGCATCTATATGTTGCATTCTGTGTGCACAACTGACGAGTACTCCAGGTACTCACCCTTGCTATAAACAATGCTGCTCAGTTGCTAAAGACGTCATCAAAATTTTGGTTGTTAATGCACACTACAAAAGAGGCTAAACTAGACGCTTATATTACAGTCGGTTCCTACGAACTGTCTGTGCTACAAGTATCACAGACGGTTCATACAAATAGCCGTCTGTGGTATTTTCACAAAAGATTTTTAATACGAACTGTCTGTGATAACTTCATTATCACAAACAATTTTTAATAAAAACCGTCTGTGAAGTATCCTGAAAATCAGCCATCTTTAGACCTAAACCTGCGTCGCAAGTTTTTGGTTTCTGTTTTTGCCCTTTTTCTTGGTCTTCCTTTTGGAATTTGGATTTTGCTTCAACTGAAAAGTTGTAGATCTCATCGAATCCTTTCAAATGAGTATATATAAGCCATATAAAACTTTGCTATTTTATCTTTTTTGGACTAGTTGTTTATATTGCAACGGTATATAAAATTGTGTGCTCTAATTCACAGACGGTTGGCATATAGAACCGTCTGTGATATTCATTCATCATAGACGGTTCTAGCTACCAACCGTCTATGATAATCTGATCGCTGGGCCCATCGATCCTCTTCGACCCAATCCAAGCCAATAGAAATCCACCAATCCTCACCCCACGGATCGTAGCTCCGCTTCTCCGTCCCCACGCCTATAAATAATCACCAGAACCTAGCCTCCTTTCTATCCTCCTCCTTGTTGTTCTCCTCCTCCTCCTCCTTGATCCATACCATAATAGCCCCACGAAGCAGACGATGCACAAGGCAGCGCTCAATCAACGCCGATGATGGTGGGCGTCAAAGACATCCAGCTCATGCACTGCATCAGGGGCGAGAAGGCCTAGGCATAGATGATCTTTGCTTTTCTCTGTTCTTATCATGTTAGCTAGATGGGCAACCTGTTTGTTGTTTTGGGATATTGTAATGGTAGGCTCTAATCTTAATAAAAATAAAATGTGTACTGTGTTTCATACTATATTTGCTTGTTTTCATTTCAATTAATTGATTTGCGAAATGGACGTTTTATGTTTGTGAAATGAATTGAGATGTGAATTGGATGTATACATGTACATGTTAATCTGCTTGTTTCAGAGGGCATGGCTAGCATTTCTTGAGGCTAGCCAATAAATAGAAATAGATTTAGGGGTAGAAGAGAATAGCACAGACGGTTTTTAACTAAAAACCGTCTGTGCTAGATATCACAGATGGTTTTTAACTAGAACCGTCTGTGATATTTAGATATCAAAGACGGTTCTAGTTAAAAACCATCTGTGATATTTACACCACGGACGGTTCGAAAGCCGTCTGTGATGAATTCGTATCATTACTGACCCATAAATTCAGATGGCTCACAAAACCGTCTGTGATGACATTTTTGAACTATTTGTAATATGGTTTTGTGTAGTAGTGATGAGGGCTGCTATTTCAAGATTAAGGAGAACTAGGTCGTGCTATCCCAGTCGATTGCCTATGGGCATATGAATGAGTTACACTTGAAGATAATTTTATTTCTTTCCACTGTAGTTTATTCGAGATGTTTAGCCATTGAGGCTATTAATTGCAAGCCTTGACCACTATTACAGAAAGCCCAATACTAGACGGCCAATCACAAACGGTTTGACAAAACCGTCTGTGACCAACACTAACACAGACGGTTTTAATTTGGACACCGTCTGTGTTGGCGGCGTTGGGGAAAACAAGTATCACAGACGGTTCTTACCGATGAACCATCTGTGATACTTCGGTATCACAGACAGTCTGTATTAAAAACCGTCTGTGATAATCCCAGATTATCACAGACGGTTTTTAATTAAAAACCGTCTGTGATAATGCATAGATGGTTTTTTATTAAAAACCGTCTGTGATAATGAAAGTAGGCATTTATTGTGCTGCTCAGACCGCATTTGTCTTCATTTCGATCTAGATCTAGCTGGTGCTTTACTCTTTCGCTCAGGAGGCAAGCTTGGCGATTTCAGGCCAGTTAATTTGGTGGGATGAGGCACATATTGAGCTTTGAAGATTTATACTTTCCTGGTTGCTCTAGATATGGATAGTAATGAATTTTATTTTTTCTTTGCATGCATTACAATTTAGATCTAAGTTATTGGTGAGTGTTATTAATTGAAGATGGTTTGCAAAATTGTTGGTTATATAATAGCTGTTGTGTTTATAATATGAATTGAGGTAGCAAATTAAGCCTCAATATAATACATGTGGCCGGTATATATGTAGTAATAATCAGTTAATTTAATTTTTAATACTAAGTTGTTATATATGTACGTAACGTAGGATCGAAGCTGGATGTATGCCACGAGCTATGTGAGTGAAGAGTACATTAATGGCGTGTCTGCTTTTACAAGAGCTGCCGAGGAGGATATGTTGAATAAGGGGTGGAATATATGTACTATCCATGCACTGACTGCGAGAATTTAAAGATGTTTAAGAACCGAGGGCAAATTGAAGCGCACTTGATTCAGAGGGGTTTCAAAAAGGGTTATACGTGTTGGACCAGTCATGGCGAAGTCAATGATCAAATGCCGTCGGATGACATCGCCGGTGAAGTGAATGACATGCCGCCGGATGATGTCGATTGTGGTTCGGATTCGGATAGGTTGCATGATGATAATCTGGATCAGATGCTTCGCGATGTAGAAGAGGATTATGATGAGAGAGAGTATGTTAAATTCCGGGGCTTGATGGAGGACTCGGAGAAACCTTTGTTCATGTGCTGCAAGTACACGAGGTTGTCGGCCGTGCTTGAACTGTTGAAATTGAAGGCAAGCAACGGTTGGTCCGACAAGAGTTTCACAGCGCTGCTAGGTCTTTTAGCGGACATGCTTCCAGAGGGAAATGAGTTGCCTAAAACCACGTATAAAGCCAAGAAGGTTCTTTGTCCGTTGGGAATGGAAGTAGAAAGAATACATGCATGTCCGAACGACTGGATCCTCTACCGTAAAGAGTATGCAAACATGCGTGTATGTCCGATGTGCAACGCATCCCGATACAAACGTAACAATCAATCAGATGATGGCGAGGGAACAGAGGCGAAGAAAGGACCTCCTGCAAAAGTGGCATGGTATTTTCCTATAATTCCCCGTTTGAAAAGGTTTTTTGCAAATCCAAAGGAGGCAAAACTGCTGCGTTGGCACTCGGAGGAGCGCAAGAAGGATGGAATGCTAAGACACCTTGCTGATTCCGCGTAGTGGAGAAACATCGATAGGAGTTTTGCAGACTTCGGTGCAGAACCAAGGAATATAAGGTTTGGACTGAGTACAAACGGAATGAATCCTTTTAGTAGCATGAGCAGCCGACATAGCACATGGCCCGTGACTCTCTGCATCTATAACCTTCCTCCTTGGTTGTGTATGAAGTGAAAGCATATTTTGCTATCGATACTTATCCAAGGTCCAAAACAACCTGGGAATGATACTGTGGAACGAAGGGGTACAGGTATGGGATGCATACAAACGAGAGAACTTCACTCTGTGCTCCTTATTGTTCTGCACCATAAATGATTATCCTGCCCTCGGTAACCTATCGGGCCATAGTACAAAAGGTGCCAAAGCTTGTACTCACTGTTTAGATGGTACCGAGAGTGTGTGGCTGAGACACTCACACAAAACCATCTACATGCGTCACCGCCAGTTCCTTCGGAGGGCTCACCCATACCGCAAGATGAAGAAACAATTTGACGGAGAGAAGGAAGATGGTTCAGCTCCAAGGCATTTAAGGGGACACGAGGTTTATGATATGGTTAAGGATTTAGAAGTTGTCCTCGGAAAGGGACGTAAATTGAGGGCTCATGAGAAGAACACCTGGAAGAAGAGATCAATATTTTGGGACTTACCTTGTTGGGAGTACTTAGATGTTCGACACTACATCGACGTCATGCACGTAGAAAAAAATGTATGCGATAGCTTGATTTGTAACATCCCAAAAATTTGCTTTCTGAAAAATTTAAATTCAAATTAATTATTTTAAAGTATTTGAGTTTTATTTGGAATTGCCCTGAATTTCTATTTTTGAAAAGCTAGATTTGAAAAGTATTTTAGGAAAAACCTAAAAATATTGTTAAATAAAAAGATATTTTTAATTTCTATAAAAATCCTAATTCAAATTAAATATTTGGAGTTATTTGGCTTTTATTTGGTTTCCTGGATTTTCTGGAGTTTAAAACCTATTTTTGAATATAAAAAGTATTTCAAGTATAAAAATTAAATACCAACATTAGTTGGAAATATTTTTATTAAGTCCAAAATGTCCCCAGGAACTTCTGTGTATTTTTCTGGAATTGTTGGAATTTATTTCATATTTTTCTGAGCTTATTTGGATTTTCTGGCAATTTCTGAAAATCTGAAATCAAAAATCAAAAATTAAAATTCCCTCCCCTCCCCTCCGGCCGCCACGTGGACGGCCGGATTCCACCCATGCTGCCGCCCCGATCCCGCCTCCCCCTTCTCCCCGCGCGACACGTGTGCAGCCCGGATCGCCCACACCCCGCGCCCCAGTCCATCCACCTCTCCTCCTTCCCGGGCCACCCGATCCCCGCCCGGCTGTGTGGCGCAATCGCCACCATCCACGCCCTCCCCTCCCTCTCTCTCTCTCTCTCTGCGCGCGGGGCCCGCTTGTCAGGGCGTCTTCCTCCCCGCGCCGTCCCCTTCCTCCCGCTCGGCCGCGCCATCCCCGCCGCCATCTCCGCCGCCCCTCGCCCCGTCGATTTCTTTCCTTTTCGCCGCCCGTGCGACCCGCGCCATTTCCTACTTCTCCCTCCCTGATTCCTTTCCTTCTTCGGGCGCCGCTTTCCCCTTTTTTTCCCCGCAATCGCCGCCAATCCCCGCCGTCTCCGGCGAGCGATTCCCGCCCCCGTGCACCCCCTCCGCCCCTATAAAAGCCACCCCCTGCCTCCCTTCTCTCCGCCCCACACCCCTCCGCTCTCCTCTCCCTCTCCCGACCTCTCCACCGCCTTGGCACCGTGCGCCCATTGCCGCCACCGCTGCCCCTCCCCCCGGTGAGGAATCCCGGTCGCCCCGATCTCCCTCGCGCCCGGCCGACGCCTTCCCCGGCTCCGACGCGTCGCCCCCGACGTCCTCCACCCCTCGGCCGTGGCCTAGCCCCACAGGAGTTCCCTCGCCGTCGCCACCCGAGAGCCGCCGCCGCCCCTCCTCGCCGCTGGCTCAACCCCGGCCGCCTCCGGTAATGCCCGCCCCACCTCCGAGCTCCCCTCGCTCCCCTCAACCCACTCCGGCCCTCGCCGCCGACCATCTCGCCGCCGTTCGCCGGCGAGCCCGCCGGCCCGAACACCTCCCCGCCGGCCTGTCCACGTCATCGCCACGTGTCCGCGTGGCGGCTGACATGGCGCCACGCCCGTGCCACCTTGCCCCGCCGATGCCCCGTCAGCGCCACGCGCGCGTGGTCAGACCTCCCTACCACCTCACCCGGCGCCACTTTCCGTGAGCCTGGTCCATGGACCAGGGGCCCACATGTCAGCATGATCCCCTCAGGGCTGACGTCAGCGTGGCGCAGTAAACCGATTTTTCCTTTGAAAAATAAATCAGCCGAAAAAGGAAATTCAGTGCTGACGCAATAATTCCAATTTCCTTAAGGAAAATAATTCCAAAAATTCAGATTTTATTTTTCTCTGAATTTAAACTTCCCGGAGCTCGTTCTCCTTCATCCTAACTCCGTTTGAGCCCATTCAAATTTCTAAATTCATCAAAAATTCCAAACTATCCATTTATACCATCATTTTGAATATTTGAAATTTATTTGATATTTCAAATATTTAAATTTCAAATTTCAATACCTAGTTCAATTTCAAAGCCTCAGTTCCATTCCAAATTTTCTGTGCACTTTCAAAATTCAAATTCAAATCTTGCCAAATCTCCATAAAATCCATTCTATTTTCCTTGGTCCAAATATTACCTCAGTAATTTCTTTTCCCAACCAATCTTCCAGATATTCGTTCTCCCTCGTGTGAACCCCAAATCCGCTGAACCTTTCTCCTAAATTCGTCTAAAATCATAATCTATCCAAATATGGCTTCTATTTGAGTTTTGAGTTTATTTGAATCTTTGTTTGTATTTATTTGTTTTGTTGCTCTGTCTTTTCGCGCGTAGAGTCCAACGTTGTCGAAGACCTCTCCACTCCGCAGCAAGAAGAACTCAAGAACCTGCAAGAAGGCAAGTCTCCTTTGATCATCTTGAACCTATGATTTTGAAATGTTTTACTTATTTTAAATTATGTGCATTGCTATTTACATAAAATCATTAGTTCAAATCCTTAGGAATTAGTTATTTCAACTTTGTTATGCCCTCATTTGACATTGATTAACATGTACCTTTGCCACCCTAGAACTTCCTTTAGCTCAATAATGAGATTAATATTAATCTTTGTGAATGGTAGAATAATGCTTAGTCATGCTATCTAATACCTCTGGAAAAATCTTGCAAATGGGAAATTATGAATTATTGTAATACCCTTGTGTTTCTAAAGTTTAGTGGTAATTGGAGTTGCCACTGTTCTTTTAAAATAAAATGAAATGTGGAAGTTGGTTTAGATTAGGGTGGATGGTAAGTATGGTTTGGTGCAGGAAGCACGAGATCTTGTAAAGTGTATGTTCCACCCTAGTCAATTAAGGACCGACGCTTGTGTTTGTCCAGACTGAGCATTAACCGTACAACCACAAGTCTATATGGGTACGACCTAGCTGACTAACTTGTGATAGTCTAGTTTAGGTGCCACCAGTGGAAAGTGGGTGCCAGGGATGGACTGGTTATTCACGGTGAGGGACAGGGATTTACTGTACTCATATGGCGCAAGAGGGGGCTTCGGTTCGTGCAGTTAGCCTACCTGCGGTGAAACCTCAGCGGGTGGTATCTAGCTAGATTAGAGTAAGGTAAAGGCTTTGTGATACTTTATCTGGGTCTCATGCCAAAGGAAGCATGTTGACTTTTAGGATAATTTATCTCTTGTGGGTAAAGTTGTACAACCTCTGCAGAGTGTAAAACTATTCGAATAGCCGTGCCCACGGTCAAGGGCGGGCAAGGAATGCATTCACATGGTAGATTTCCTGGTTTTTGGTTTTAAAATCAAAGTTTTTGTATTCCGAGAGTGGAGGGAACTCTTGGAAGGGTATCCTGGCAGTTGGAGCCAGAGAGGGTGGATGGAACCCGCAGTTTTAAACTTGACCAATTGTAATTGGTTAGCTAGTGTTGGTAGATGGAACCGTCACTAGAAAGTTAATGATAGTTTCTGCTAAAACATTTATTTTATTAAATTGATGCCTTCGAAAATAATTAGAAGTAATTGAATGAAAATGTTGCTTTGTGCAAAAGAACCATATAGCCCTCCTTTGTCAAGCCTTGCATCTATTGCATTTTTCCCAAGACTTGCGGAGTACTTTATGTACTCACATGCTACACTCAAAAATAATAACCAGAGGAGTACGAAGCTTAAGAAGGCGACTATGACTTCTTCGCGGGTGGATTCGATGAAGGATTCCAGGAGTTCTAGGTCGCGCTTCTCCAGTCAATTACCTGTGGCGTATTGATGGGTCTTCACCGAGTTTTTCTTTTGCTTCCGCTGTGTTTCGTGTGTGCGAGGTCTTGAAACCTCAATTGTAATAATGAGACCTTTCGGTCTGTACTCTTTAATATTGTAATAAAGCGTTGCTGGTTATGTATTCATTTCTGTTTAACTGTGTGCACTAGCTTTGATCTGGGACTAGTGCAGTAATACACAGAGGGTCTGGGTTCGGAAATCCAGGGTCCCGACATTGATTGGTCTCTTTCTGAATATTCGTGATAAAACAAAGGACGGCGCGAACGCACGGTTTGACTTGGCTGATATGGACATCAGGCCTGAGTTAGCACCGACACGCACTGATAATGGACGAACGTACCTTCCCCCTGCGTGCTACACTCTGTCCAAGGCTGAGAAAACAGAACTGTGCCTGTGCTTGCATGGTGTCAAAGTTTCGTCTGGTTACTCTGGCAACGTGAAGAAACTTGTTTCGATGCAAGATTTGAAGTTAAATGGCAGGAAGTATCATGATTGTCATGTGCTGATGACACAGATGCTCCCTATTGCAATTAGAAATATTTTGCCGATCAAAGTCTGAGAGACAATCATGAGGCTATGTTATTTCTTTAACACGATTGCTCAGAAGGTCATCGATCCCGAAGGACTAGATGCTCTGCAGGACGAGGTGGTGATGACTCTATGTCACCTTGGAATGTATTTCCCTCCTTCGTTTTTTGATATCATGGTCCATCTCATTGTTCACGCTGTGTGGGAGATAAAAATGTGCGGGCCCGTATTCCTACGTAGCATGTACCCATTTGAGAGGTTCATGGGAATTCTCAAGTCCTACGTACGGAATCGTTCTCGGCCGGAGGGCAGCATCGTCGAAGGTTATGCAAGCGAAGAGATCATTGAGTTTTGTGTCGATTATATGGCTCAGATTCAACCGATAGGTGTGCCTCAATCTCATCATAAGGGGAGGCTGAAAGGTCTCGGAACTATCAGAAGGAAAGCAATCACTCCAGATATGGACACGTATACTCAAGCCCATTTCACGGTGTTGCAACACATGACTGAAGTGACACCTTATGTCGACCAGCACAAGGATGTGCTTCGGCAACAGAATCCGGAGTGGCTGAATGTTTGGATCATGAGGCAACACAACAGTCGGTTCAACCAATGGTTGAAGGAGCAAATCGCTCGGAGCTCGCCAAGTGAGACGCTGACATGGTTGGCAAAAGGGCCGACATTTACAGTTGTGATATTGCAAGGATATGACATAAATGGGTACACATTCTATACGCAGTCTCAGGATGTCAAGAGAAATAACCAGAACAGCGGTGTCCGCATAGATGCGTTCAGTACTGATGGGTCGAGAAACTCGTACTATGGCTTCATAGAAGAGATTTGGAAGCTCGACTATGTGGTTTTCAAGATCCCCTTATTTCGCTGCCGTTGGGTGCATCTCTCACAGGTGAAGGTTGACAAGTACGGTGTCACTACCGTGAACCTCCAACATGTCGGGTACAAAGACGAACCATTCGTACTCGCCAATCAAGTTGTTCAAGTTTTCTATGCAACCGACCCGGCAAATAAGAAACACCATGTAGTTCTTCATGGAAAAAGGAGAATTGTCGGAATAGAGAATGTAGTGGACGAGGAAGAATACAATCAATTTGACGAGTTACCTCCTTTTGGAAATGGCATAAGGGTCGACGACGAACAACGTGATGAAACTTGTTACGTACGCATTGATCATGATGAAGGGCTAATTTTTAAATGAAATAAGCAAGTACAATGAGAATGTGCGACATATATGTGGGCATTTGCATATATGTATATAACAATGCATTTGCGTGATGTATATGTCAATTGTCATTTATGTATACAACAATGCATGTGTATGATGTATATGTGAATTGGCATTTATGTATAGAACAATGCTGCAGTGTGATGTATTTGTGAATTTGCATTTATGCATATGTGAAAATGTGTGATGTAGTCAATTTTGAGATTGAGAAAATGTGTAAAGAAATACACTGTGTTGGTGGTTGGTGTTGTATATATGAATGCAGATTGAGAAAATGTGTAAATGAGAAAATGTGTGATGTAGTCAATTTTGGTATTGAGAAAATGTGTAAATGAATGCAGCTGGTAGGTGGTTGATCATGAATGCAGCTGGTTGGCGGTTGATCATGAATGACTACAGTCGGGCTAAGGCTTATCACAGACGGTTCTACACTTAGAACCGTCTGTGATATCAATATCACAGACGGTTCTAAGTTTAGAACCGTCTGTGATAAGGCTACTATCTCAGACGGTTCTAAACATAGAACCATCTGTGATAGTAGGCTTATCACAGACGGTTCTAAACTTAGAACCGTCTGTGATATTGATATCATAGATGGTTCTAAGTGTAGAACCGTCTGTAATAATCCTCTATATGTACCCTCTGGCTAGGGTTTTCCGTGTATTCTGCAGTTATTCTATATCTAAATCCTGATCTGCCTCCCCGAGCCCTCGCCGCCGCCTCCCTCGAGCCGTCGCCGCCGCCTCCCTCGAGCCCTCGCCGGCCGCCTCCCCGAGCCCGTCGTCGCCGCCGCCCCGAGCCCTCGCCGGCCGCCTCCCTGAGCCCTCGCCGGCCGCCTCCCTGAGCCTGTCGTCGCCGCCGCCCCGAGCCCTCGCCGCCGCCTCCCCGAGCCCTCGCCGGCCGCCTCCCCGAGCCCGTCGTCGCCGCCGCCTCCCTAGCCCCTGTTCTTCTGGTGATTTCGAATATCACCATTCTTGTGAGTGAGTCTGTTATTTTTGTATGCAATCTGTGTGGGCTGTGCAAGTTAGTTAATCTTCTTTACATTACCTGGCACTGGGAAACATAGATTGCTTATGGGATATTTGGTTGCTCGATGATAACAAATATCATATACTGAGATTGGTTTAATCGGTCATTGAGCTCTAATAGCTGTCATTGTTGTCTTGTGACTCTGAAAGGCAGTCTCTAGACTTTGATATATATGCTTGTGAGTGAGTCTTGTTGTCTTGTGACTCTGGAAACATAGATTGCTTATGGGATATAGCTGTCATTCAATCGGTTCATGTTGTTTCAGATATTAGCATATTCATATGTTGATCTGTTGGGAATTTTGTTAAGTTGAAACATAAATTATTGAGCAAAGTTAATTTGGTTGGTCTTGCTTTTTTGAATACTGCAATCTGAATACATGCATGCTGAATATACTTTAATCTTGAGATTGTAGAGTTTGTATCTAGAGCTCAAAAGACCGAGTTTATTATTTGGCATAACCAATCAAGGAAGAGTATATGATTTAGTAGCGGGACGGCCAAGATTAATCTTGTGCAACCCTACAATTTGAGAGCACAAATTAATCAATTAAAACTTGAGCTTGTTGCTAGTCTTAATTGATACAAGCCTTTTACATACGGTACATATTCATATTTAGAATGTTATTGATTCTATTATTGATGCTTGTTACTTGTTGCTTCATATTGCTACCATTATATATGTATATATGTAGGTATATATATGTGTATGTATGTATGTATATACACATATATATGTATTGTAATCGCCTATATTGAGCGAAATAGATAGATATTGCACTTTCTTATCTTATGGTATGTCACTTTCTTATCTTATTCTAATAGACCCACAAATTGAGCAAAATGTCATCCGCGCATTCTTCAACACCATCGCCGGAGGCGTCCACTTTAAAATCAAGACGCCAAGGAAGAGAGCAATCGAAGAAGCCTTAGGGCCGATTTACCATCACACAGATCGATGTATCTGGGGTCCCTCTCCTTCCTCGCAAAGCAGTAAGCGCATGGAAGAGCAGGATCGAAATCGTTGCACGAGAATGAATTGAGATCACATTCAATTCGTGGAAGGACGTGCCTGCGACTCAGAAAAGAGAGCTGCTGACAGAAATTTTGGCATCGTTTGAGATCCTAGAAGAACACCAAGACGTCGTGCAACGACAAGCCTTGCTAGGGGCGTGCAAAGCATGGAAGAACTTCAAGAGTAAGCTTGTCAAGGACTACGTGGAGAAAGACGAAACACCCTTTCATAAAGACCCATTCCTGGAACCACAATGGGAAGAGTTCAAGGCTTCGAAGACGATCGAAGATTTCAAAAGTACAAGTGCAGCGCACAAGGCCCTCCAGGCAAAAAACACACACCCCCACAGACATGGCACAGCTATGTATGCGGGTAAAATTCCGCAGTGGAGGAGCAAGGACGACCAGGCAGCCCTGCAGGACATTGCCTGCCATTTGCTAATATCCCGGATGAGCGCGCTCAAAATTGGATTAGAGCAAGGTTATCCACAACGACATCGGGGGACGTCTCTTTTCGAAACCCTGCAGACCAGCAAGTGTCCCAGCACCTGGTAAGATATCGATCGAACTACGTAGCTTGTAATTACTCCACAACTTCGTACGAAGTGAAATGACATGTCGTGCTCTTGCAGGAAGAGCTGAGTTTTGAAACTACCCTGGGATCATTCCAGAGAACAAGGGAGAATGATATGCTCTTCGCGGCCCTGTGAAACAAGGAGCACCCAAGCCGTACGAGAGGCCTTGGCCTTTACGTTCCTTGGAAACATGGTTTCCAAGATGACTCCGACATGTATCAGCGCAGGAAAAGAAACAAAGCCGAGCGTGACGCACAGCTACGAGAAAAGATCAAGGCATCTCTTAGAGAGGAGCTAATGGGTGAGCTGGCTCATGTAGTTAGAGATGAGGTGCGGAAACATACAGAAAGTCAGCAAGCCGCCGCCACCGCTCCTGTGCTAGCTAGCCCGCACAACCGTCCGAGTAGTTGCGTGTCCAATCCGATCCAAACCGATGCCACATTTTCTGTGGACGACATTCTGGTAATAATTATTATCTCTCGAATGCTTGCTCCATTGATAGGCCTATTCGACTAGCTAATTCTATATCGTTATGTAGGAGCCTACGAAGTGCAGGCTCCAAGCGAGATATGCCTCCGTTCCCTTGCACGCTGCTTGGGGCCAGGCATATCCGTCTGGTATCGGGGCCATGCTGCACGGTGAAGCTTTAGCGCCAGTCTTTGCAAAAGTTAATGTGGATGGTGTGCATATCAATTTTGAGGTTGTCCCGCTACCGAAGCCCCCCAACGACGAGATCGTGACTCTAGAGCAGGCCATTGAAACATTCATCCAGTGGCCCAAAAGTGACATCTCCCTGGAGGCTTCTTCACCGGTGGCAGGACAAGAAGGGTAGTGCAAACCAGAGCAACATGCACTGGTGCCATCTCCACAAGGGCAGTGCGAAGCAGAGCTAACTGAACCGGTGCTATCTCCACGGGTGCTATTCTCGCCAAAGCAACTTGCACCATATGTACCATTACAGTCGACTACCATAAAGTCGACCAACAGTCAAGGCAGTGGCCAGGGCAAATCAAAGACGAAGAATGATGACGATATCCCGTACCTGCCATTGGCCTGCAAATTCGTGCTAGGCGAGCCGATGATATTCCCGAAAGAGCACCTCTTAACCCTAGGACTTGGTTGCCAAAGATTCCACGCTTGGTATATGGAACAGTCCAATAGGCCAGAGGCAGAACGACGCTCAGGTATCACTGTCAAATTCAAGCCAGAACATTTCGTGCAGGAAGCTCGGGAATGTGTCTTCGCGGTGACCTTTGACGATATATTTGGTCTATTCACGCTCAAAGCTCTCGACGCCTCACTCGTTCGATGCTGGACGCTGTAAGTCTGTACAATCACAGTCTCTGTTCACGTAATACCGATATATGTCATAATTTGTTGCTTTTCTGTGTATATATATAGATTCATGCTGACCGAAGCTAGATCATCGAAATCACCAATTGGTTTCCTGGACCCACGCTTGGTCACCATTGATACCATCAACGAGGATGCATCCTTCGTCGAGAACTATATTACAAAAGCACTGCTGGCTCACCGCGATAAGGAATTTGTTCTTATGCCATACAATGAGCACTTCCATTGGATTTTAATTGTAATTATACCAAAATGGAACAAGGCTATATACCTTGATTCTCTAAGTAAGAACAAATCCAAGTACACAGCTATCGTCCAAATACTCGATAGGTAAGTACATTGTACATTGTACTCTTTCTTTCCTTCCGAATGACTAATCTAACTTTTTCGAATAACGAACGTCATTCGTCACATACGTTCAACAAACACGTGGCTCGATGACAGGGGCCAAGCCCTTGAAACATGCTCGCAATTTTTGGGTATTCGCTAGCTACACATTAATTAATCATATACAACACTTAGTAGTAATGCCTCTTGATTTAACACATTCTATTTTTTGCAGTGCCACCAGCAGTAGCCGGGCAACACGTGTGGATACTACGTGTGCCACCATATGAGACTACTCCTCGATTCCATCAAGATCACCAATTCTAAGGTTTGTCAATCTTTCCACATTTATTTCATACATGTCAGGTTTTATATGTACGCGTGTTGATATTCCTATCGACAGGCTGCGCCCATCTCTACATCTGCATTGCAACAGTCGGACTTTGCAAAAATTCGAGGAGAGTTCGTTTGGTTTTTGTGGACTAAAGTCATAAGATCAGATGGAGAGTTCCACACGCGCATAATGATTTTTTATTACTCTTATCACTCTGTAATTGTGAATTTGTTAATGGATATTTTATTTCATTTCAATTAATTCATTTGCGAAATGGATGCCTTATGTCTGTGAATGAAATGTGATGTGAATTGGATGTTTTATGTTTGTCAAACGAATTGAGATGTGAGTTGTATGTATACATATACTTGTTTATCTGCTTGTTTCAGAGAGCATGGCTAGCATTTCCTGAGGCTAGCCAATAAACAGAAATAGATTTAGGGGTAGAAAAGAACATCACAGACGGTTTTTAGTTACAAACCGTCTGTGATAATCAGCTATCACAGACGATTTTCAGTTAAAAACCGTCTGTGATATTGATATATCACAGATGGTTGTCGAACCGTCTGTGATAACCTTCGATTATCATTGACCCATAAATTCAGACGGTTCAGAAAACCGTCTGTGATGACGTTTTTCAACCGTCTGTGATGTCCTTTTCTGTAGTAGTGGACCCTAAGGTTGTTACTTTGATAATAAAGGTATTTGCTTATTTCTTACTTATTCGTGGGTGTGGAATGATATCTCATCTATTTTGCCATTGTGTGCTGTAGAGTGATCCTGTAGTAGTACAGTATACACGGAGGGTCACCCGGGAGTAAAAAGTATTTTTCATATATATATATATATATATATATATATATATATATATATATATATATATATATATATATATATATATATTCGGGTCTCAACAGTGTATGTCAGGCGTGTGCAAGAGCGACAGTTGGTGGGGACAACATCGGTGACACGCGTTCGGCACACACGATGGCGATGGTAACAAGATTGATGACACGGCCCGTGCAGGTGGCCGTGGTTGCAGATGGAATGCGATGGTGACAGGCTGGTGTGGTCTCGGGCGGTGGCATGGTGGCAACGCCAGTCGGCGCTTGGCCTGGCAGCATCGAGTGGGCGCGTTTAGGCATGTGAGCCAGATCAGCTTCTATGCCTTTTTCTTTCTTTTTTTTAGATTGAAATGAATAGATAACGAACACATGTAGGTTTGCACAGCCGATGATCAAACGAGAGAGATATTGATTCATGAAAACGATTTACAAAATTAAACATGCGACTAGAAGGGTCGAATTCAACGACATACCGTGGCCTATAGAGTAGCTGTGCTGATAATGTGTTGAATAACTAGTATCACTGATTGATCCATTAGCCAATCAACAAAACTAAAAAGCAAGAATAACACAAGCAATTAGCAATAAAAAAGTATATGAACAATGGACAACGATGTGAGAAAGGGCAATCCGGTGATTAATTAGTATATGACTTGATGTATTTACAATAGATAGCCCCTCCCCTATATTTATAGTTTAGAGTTATTTTGATATACTCCACATCTCCCACTTCGAGAAGAAAGAAACGGATGGGTCCAACTGGGCCGACCGCATCCCCCAGACCATCTCCAATGTTGTGTTTTAGCTGGTTCAAATGAGGAGAGAGAAGACATTGAATTGATTCAACACATTTGAGGGGCGATCCCGACAAAAAAATGCAGGGAACCGGACTCTACTTAGGAGTCAATTCAAAATATTAAATAATTCATATAAGCATTAAATAACTACGTTAGAGAGAGTGCGGTTAAGAGAGGATATTACTATTTCGTAATTAAGCATCTCTCTCTGTTTCTATGTGCGCGCGCGCAAATTAGTTGCCCTCGTCCCCGTGACTGACAGAAACATGGATCGATGTGAATGAGTCATGGATCACCTTCCTTGACCACGAGACACTCTGTATACGCTTGCAGTTTAGCTTAGTTCCAAAAGAACACTAAACAAGTATGCAAATTCAACAAAGTTTACCCGAGTTAGCTAGGAGTAACTATATCGACCGCGCTTGCCCAAATATGCATGCAACATTGTAACTGCCGATCGAGGTGACCAAAACTAACCTAGCTATATGCGCGTACAAATGCTTGTGGTTTGCAGTATGCATGTGTGCATCTGGCTTATAGAGAGAGATCCTTTATATTTCAATCAGTTTTCTCTTATGCAGGGAGTGGAGCTCAAGGTCCATCGCTGAGCGTCCCTCCGGTCGGATCATCTGATGGCGACATGCGTCTGCAAGGTAATTTATATACTTGAGACCAACTTCATGCTTCATGTGAACACTAAACAAGTACACAAATTCAACAAATTAAACAAGTATACAACTTCATGCTTCGTCTGCCAGGTAATTTAATTCGTATGTCTCCCTACGATTGTGTGTCAAATGTAGTACTTCATCCTTTAATGTTTCTTGTGAACACTAAACAAGTATGCAAATTCAACAAAGTTTACCCGAGCTTGCTCATATATGCATGCAACATTGTAGCTGACGAGGTGGCCAAAACTAACCTATGTGCGCATACAAAAGTTTGTGGTTAATAGTATGCATTGGTGCATCTGGCTTATAGAGAGATCCTTTATATTTCAATTAGTTTTCTGGGCAATATGCGCCGCCGCCCTGAACATCAGCGCCCTATAGAACCTGCAAATGCTTCTCACCAGGGTACAGACTCAAATCGTAAAACTCTTTCCCTCTCTCTCACTCTACGTGTATATGTGTGTATGACTTTTCCTACAAAATTTTCAAATTCAATTCTTTATTAGAAAATTTTGGGCCAAAATTCTCATAAATTTTTCGATTATCGGTGAAATCGGTCTAACAAACCCCGACCCCCAAATAAATTTTCAAACCGGTTTTCAAAACCCTCATGCCCACAAGAAATCGACTATGTTTCACGACCTAGTTCTTGGTCTATATGACTTTGATAAATACCCATTCATATGAGGACAATGAGCTTGTTGCATATGGGCCTAATTTGTTCATTCTTGAACAATGAGCTTGTTGCCCCAGTTTAGTTATATTTTTTTAATAATAAATGTCTCCCTAGGATTGTGTGTCAAATGTAGTACTTCATGCTTTAATGTTTCTTGTGAACACTAAACAAGTATACAAATTCAACAAAGTTTATCTGCACTTGCTCATATATGCATGCAACATTGTAGCTGACGATCAAGGTGGCCAAAACTAACCTATGTGCGTATACAAACGTTTGTGGTTAACAGTATGCATGTTTGCATCTGGCTTATAGAGGGAGATCCTTTATATTTCAATCAGTTTTCTCTCATGCAGAGAGCGCACCTCAACGTGGAAGCCATGTTCAGCGTTGCAGATCGCAAACGAGAAATATGCGCAGAGAAAAGAGCAGAGAAAGGAGCGAAGGTAGAGTCCATGCAATCAAACATTCTGAAATCTAACCATTAGTCTAAACTATCCAGATTAGTTGGCTATATGAAAGCAATGACACTAGAATACAAGATTTGCTGTTAAAATTAGTATTTCGTATCATTATAGTTTTACAAACTTATACAAATATATCAAGTTATAAATTAAATGTGCAAGTGGAATCTCGTGGACCTTGGTAAGTCAACAACGCCATTTAGAAAAACAACATTTCGGAGTATATCTTACTATCTTAGATCGCCAACCATGTATGGATGCATGCCGAGTATTTAATTCGGCTTTGTATATATGCAAGCCGCTGGGATCAATGGCACCGCTTCTTCGAGGGGAACTGCAACAACAATTCGTAATTAAGCATCTCTCTCTCTCTCTCTCTCTCGCTCTGTTTCTGTGTGCGCCCGCGCAAATTAGTTGCCCTCGTCCCCGTGACTGACAGAAACATGGATCGATGTGAATAAGTGATGGATCACCTTCCTCGACCACGAGACACCATGTATACGCTTGCTGTTTAATTTAGTTCCAAAAGAACACTAAACAAGTATACAAATTCAACAAAGTTTACCCGAGGTAGCTACGAGTAACTACCACGGCCGCGCTTGCCCAAATATGCCTGCAACATTGTAACTGCCGAGGTGGCCAAAACTAACCTATATGCGCGTACAAATGCTTGTGGTTTACAGTATGCATGTGTGCATCTGGCTTATGCAGAGAGATCCTTTATATTTCAATCAGTTTTCTCTCATGCAGTTAGAGATGTATTGCGGCAATTTCATCGCGACCTTCATATTTCTGAACACGGAGGCCAATCTGAACGTGAACGTCCATCGCACGTTACATCTGGAGGACGTCAATCGCGCAGCCTATCTCAAGATCCTTCATCGCGCAGGCAATCGCGCAGCCGATCTGGAGAAAATCAATCGCGCAGCAGATATGGAGAATGTCAATCGCTCAGCCGATCTGTAGGACGTGGATCGCGCGGCAAATATGGAGATTGTCTATGGCGCAAGTATTAATCTCGAGAACGTCCAGCGTGCAGCCATGAAAGATGTTGAATAATCTAGCATACTCACTGTCGAAGTGACCATGGTCGAAGAGTTAGTCGTAGCAGCCGTGATCAAATCATAGAGTTACTGTAGCATCAAAGTCGTAGAGTTACTGTAGTGGTTGTAGTGACTGTGGTCAGAAGATCACTGTAGTTGTCGTAGCAGTTGTTGTCGTGAAATCATTGTAGTAATCGTTCAACATGTGCGCAGTCCACGTGAGAGCGCGTCTTTTGTTGTTCGTTAATATCATGTGCAGCATGTCCTCGTTCGTGGGATCGTGCAGGTAGTAGCACATAATAAGGGTGGCTTAACCACCGAGTTAGACTAGGATTTTCTTTAAATAGCTGTCTAATACAACAGAAAAAGCTATCCAGTTTACCACCAGCAGAAAATTCTTGTGTTCTTGTTCTGTTTTGTCAACTTTGTGTATATTCGTGTGTGAGCTCATGTATGTTGATTGGTTGAAGTTCCTAACATTTGCTATCAGAGCTAGGAAACGCTAATCCACGATGCAGCATGTGAATCCAGATCACCCCAGCTCTCCCAGTCTTCATCACCACATCCCAGTGACCGCACTGATGGTAGCGGCAGTGCATTAGAGGTACAAAGGGTGGTGAAGGATGTCGGGGGATCGGCGGCGTATCCGATTCTCACGAAGACAAACTATGGTGATTGGACCTTGATGATGATGGTCTTACTCAAGGCGTGCGGGCTCTAGGACACCATCGACACCAGCGGAGCTGAATTCCAGGAGGACCGGTTGTGTGTGCTAAATAAAAAGGAGTTGAAGGAATTATTGCTCAAGGAAGCTCATGAGTCATTATACTCGATCCATCCGGGTAGTACCAAGATGTATCAGGATATCAAAGATAAGTATTGGTGGCCAAGTATGAAATGTGAAATAGTAGAGTATGTTGCACTTTGCAATGTTTGCCAAAGGGTGAAAGCTGAGCATCAAAGGCCAGCAAGTTTGCTACAACCGTTGAAAATTCCTGAGTGGAAGGGGGAAGAAGTGGGCATGAACTTCATTACGAGATTACCTAAGACCAAGGATGGTTTTGACTCAATTGGGTGATTATGGATCGTTTGATGAAGGGTGCTCATTTTATTCTGGTCAAGACAACCTATGCAGGAGATAAACTGGCAGAACTATACATATCAAGGATTGTGAGTCTTCATGGAGTGCCTAAGAAAATAGTGTCGAATCGTGGATCACAGTTTACATCATGATTTTGGAGAAGTTTCCATGAAGCCATCGGAACTCATCTGAATTTTAGCACGGCGTATCATCCCAGACCGATGGTCAGATATATTGAATGTGTGAATCAGATTATCGAGGACATACTAAGAGCTTGTATGTTGGGCTATGGAACCAAGTGGGACAGTTGTTTTCCTTTTGCAGAGTTCTCATACAACAGCTACCCGACTAGTTTGCAAATTTTGCCATTTGAAGCCTTCTATGGAAGAAAGTGCAGGACCCCTCTCAATTGGAAAGAGACGGGGGAAAATCAAGTCTGTGGGCTAGATTGTTTAAAAGAAGCAGAGGAAAAAGTTCAGTTGATTCAAGAAAGGTTGAGAACTGCTCAGCCAAACAGAAAAGCTATGTGGATACTCGTCATCGGGAGTTGTGTTTTGAGCCAGATGACTATGTGTATCTCAGGATTATGCCATTCTAGGGTGTTAAGAGGTTTCAAATGAAAGGAAAGCTTGTGCCAAGATCTGTGGGGGCTATTCGAGATATTAAAGTGTAGGGGAGAGGTCGCTTACCAATTGGAGCTACCCATGACGTTTAGTGGGATGCACGATGTCTTCCATGTGTCTTAGCTGAAGAAGTGTTTGAGAGTGCCAGGGGAAGCAGTGCTAGTTGAGGCCGTTGATCTTTAGGAGGATCTGTCCTACAAAGAGCACCCTGTCAGAATCTTGGGAGTGTCTGAACATGTGACCAGGAGCAAGGTTGCTCATTTTTGCAAAGTTCAGTGGAGTAATCACACTAAGGAATAAGCAATCTGGAAGCGCAAGGAGGATCTCAGAGCGGAATTCCCAACCTATTCTCTTAGCGAGCCAGAATCTCAGGGTCGAGATTCTATTTAAAGGGGGAGGTTTGTAAATCTTGATTTTCAGAGTCATTTGAAGCCTTTAAAAATAAAATTCACCATTTGGATTTTTTAGAATTAATTAAAGCCCAAATTGAATTTTAATAG
Source organism: Dendrocalamus latiflorus (assembly GCA_017311315.1). NCBI lineage: Eukaryota > Viridiplantae > Streptophyta > Magnoliopsida > Poales > Poaceae > Dendrocalamus > Dendrocalamus latiflorus. The sequence goes on from CM029658.1 coordinate 24,840,475, forward strand.
ATTAAAAGGATTAAATATGACTAAATAAAGCATTAACATTTTCTAAAAGGATTTTATTCACATTCCTTGTGTGTCAAAGAATTTTTCTATGTTTTCTTGGATTTTTCTAGATTTATGTTCTATTTTCTAGAGCTCAGTTGAATTCATTTTAATTTCTAAAATTAGACAAGTCCCAAAAAACCCCTAATAGGCCAAGTGGGCGAAGCCCACTAGCCAGCCGACTCAGCCGGATCCAGCCCGGCCTACCCCGCCCCTAGACATGTGTCACCGCTGGATGCTTAACACATGGCACAATTTCGCGCAGTCGCCTCGCCCGCGTTTGATCTCGGTCCCTCATCGCCTCCATGCCACTGACAAGTGGGGACCATCTCCCAGGCTCGGCGTCTAGCTCTGGGACTCCATCGTCTCCGAGTCTGTCCCGCCACTACCATCCGCGTCGTCTCCACCTCAGCATGTGTGCTGTCTTCGACTCTCTGCCATCTCTGACCTTGCCTCCTCAACGTTCACTCACCATAAATATCACCGTTCGCTGAGCTACGCCAACGGTGAGTCGCCACTCCGCTGCTGTCGACCCCTCGTCGATGGACCTCGCCCCGCCGCCTTGCCCCCACCATCGACCAACCACCGCACCGCCCGTCGCCCTCAGTTCATACGCCATCACCATCTGAGACAATGCCTCGCACCGTGCACCCACCGTGTTGCCTGCACCCGTGCCCACGCGACGGTTTGCCTCCTCGGTGAACCCAATCCATCGTGCACTGAGTCACTAAGAAGCCAGGCCCGTGTGTCAGTAGCACAGTTCCGTAGACCTGTGAGCTAGTCGAGCCGAGTCAGCTACTACCTCAACCCTAGATTCGACCTGTCATGCCACGTCAATACCATGTCAGCAACCGAGCCATCCTAGGTGCCATGTCAGCATGCCACATTAGCCATGTGTCAGCCACGTCAGCAAGCTCAGTCATCCAGTACACTGTTCTATGAGCCGAGTCCACCGCAGACCAGCTTTTCCATGAACCAAGTCCACAGCATAGTAGAATTTCTAAATTTCCAGCATTTTCTTTAGATTAGGTTTCTCGAGAGCCCGTTCTCCTTCGTCCTAGCCCCGATTGACCTAATTCTTTTTTCTAAATTCATCTAAAATTTAGCTCTATCTTTTGATTCTTGTTTTAAAGTTTTTGGAGTTCATTTGAATTTTATTATAATTAATTTTTGTGCCATTCATTTTCTCTCTTGTTAGACCACATCTTCGAAGGAGCAGGAGCACCCCAGAAGATCAAGAGCCATGAACTGAGCAAGGCTAAGGCAAGATGTGTCCTTTGATCATGTTGAACTTAGTTTTTCAAATCTATTATTTATTATTTTGTTTTAAATTATCATGCACTGCTATTTTATTACAAACCTTTGTATTTGTAGTTAATGACCACTTTGATTAATTATTCCATTGATAATTTGAATGCCTTGATTACATTGTCACCATAGGATGGGAAATTATCTAGTGATACAATATTAGTTATGACATGGGTTGTACGTTTAAATTGCTTAGCCATGCTTAGTATAGTATGTTGGTTTTATCACCACATGTGATTAATTAATTAATTTTGACTTAATGAGATACTGAATCGTGGTTGTAGCCACAGTTATAAAATTTGTGTACCATGATATTTGTGTGTCATTAGTGTTGGTTATACAAAATTGGTTTTCACTTGGGTGAGTGATCGTGCAGTAAAGGGGGAAGTGTGGATTCACTTCGAGGGATGTGGAAGTCTCGCCTGGGTAACATGTAAGGACTTACTTTGTGTGACATTGATCTGACCCTTACCATGCAAATCACATGTCTAGTATGGGATAGACTTGGCTAATTAATTTGTGATGTCTCAACTTCGGTTTTGTCATTGAGATCAATGTAGTTTGGTTGTGGCCATAGATCCACATAGGCGTAAGAGGGTGTGTGATGTGAAACGTTAGCAGATGGAACTGTTTTGTGATTGATCATTCTAAAGGCTTTGTTGTGATTTTCTTTAACATGAGGATTATCACATCGTGTGGGTACAGTTGTGCAACCTCTATAGAGTGTAAAACTATTTAAATAGCCGTGTCCCTGGTTTTGGATAATGCTCGGTGATTTCACACGAGGGGTAGAGTTTTCATAAAAACCTGGTTGGATTAGGTTGGGGAGTGAATGGTTAGTTTACTAGTGGTTCATCACGTGAATGGTAGTTCATGTGTGGTTCATTGGAGTGAATGGTCAGTTCACTTGTGGTTATTCTCAATTCCTTTGGTTACTTATTTATTAATCATTTTCAAATTTCTCTTTCAATCTATTTATTGTATTTACTTTACAATTATTGCTTTCTACAAATTAACCTTTCAGCCATTTTGTGGTAAGCCTTGCATACTATATTGCATCTTTGTTACAAACGACTTGCTGAGTACTGTATGTACTCATGGCTATATCCACATTTGCTCAATTGAAGGAGAAGAACCATACCAACTGGAGGTACCTAAGGGAGGATACTTCGATGACTTTGCAGATAAGGACTTCGCTCTCCGATCGATTGCCTGTGGGCATATCGAATGACTACTATGTAGTTTCTTATTTTCTGCTGCTAGTTTCTTTACGCCTTTCAGGCTATCTAATTGTAAGCATGGTCATAAGGTCATACTCTGATAATTATTAATAATATTTCAGCCTTTTCCATTATCTATTGTGCATATGGTCGATATTTCATCTATGTTTACATTGTGTGCACTAGCGTGATCCTGGACTAGTGCGGTGTACACAGAGAGTCCAAATTTGCATATTCATGTCTTGACACCTTGTGAACTTAGAAACCCCACCGAAGCACTGCCTTAACTTCCCTTGCCTCCTCCTTCACCGACGGCCATGGCCACCGCCCCGCCAAAGAGTGCCACCGTGAACAGCCCGCCTCCGATTCCCCTAACCCGAACTAAGACAACAAATAGACTTCTCTAGTTCATGAGAATGCCCAAACCACCATGAAATTGTCCTATTAGCCTCACTCTACCTCTAATACCATGCTAAAATCCGAGAGCTTCTCACCTCGCTGTCGGTCACCCTATGCTTTCTTGGCCGCCCCTGACCCCTAAAATGGAACTCCTGACTCCATGAACCCATCCATACCCTCGACCAACCTCAGGGATCACAATAGCCATAGGAATCGCCATCACAACCATACCCTATTTTCAGTGCTATAGTACTGTCGGGAGGAGGGGGAGACTAAACAATGTTGGGCTATGGGCCGCATAGTGAAAGCCCAAGGACATAAAGCAGATCAGGCCGGTCTCATCACTATTCATTATTGTGCTATACTATTCATTCGACCCAATAATAACCCAAACTAGTTAGCAAACAGTGAACCCTAACCCGGTACTGTAGCAGCCCAACCCCTCTGAACAGTATCAGACCCACGATGAACAGTAGAATCCAATACTATTCATCCAAAACCCTAAAAACATATCTATATCCGTTTCGACCATTTCGACCCCACAAACCCATTTTCAACTTCGTTCAATCAAAAGAGTATCTAAGAAAATCCTAGCCAACCTAGATGTTCTGTCTAACACTGTTTTAACCATCACTGCTCAATCCAAAATCCAAATACATATACAAGGTCATTTTGACTATCGCAAGCCCATTTAAACTATTCTTAGCTCCATTTCATCATGTCTGATTCTTTGATTCCAATAAAAACCCTAACCATCATAGGTATCATTTCAAATACGTGTTCAATACTATTTTCGCCATCACTATTCACCATAACCCTAAAAACACATGTATACCCATTTTGATCATCTTGAGCCAGTCCACACCATTCCCAACTCTGTTTTGTCTAGACTCTGATAAATTCTAAACCACAAAGATGATATTCCAACACTAAAACCAATATTGTCTATACCCGTAGTTAGTCGTGAAAACTTATTCGATACCTATATACTTTGTTCAATTATCTCGGACCCATCTAGCCCAATTCCAACTCCATCCAGCCAAAAACCGCACACCACCAAAATCCTGACCATCCAAACCCTTTTTCCTTTTACGTCTCTATTCATTATTTTCTTGCTTTTGTTCCTAGCTTGCATCTTGCAAAGCAGGAACTTATTTGGATATATTCTTTTGTGTTAGCATCTAGATTGAGCCAACTAGTCAATGGAAAAGCTACAGGAACCATCAAGCGTTGGCATGGTCCTGGAGACTACAGTAAAATAATTAGATTATGGACAAAGAGGCAAGTCAAATGTTTTTGATCATGTTGAATCTACATTCTACTAATTATTTACTTATCAGTACTTTCATTACCTTTTATTTATGCACTAATATTTTATGTACAACAAATATTTAGGATGACATGATCCCTAGTTACATCCTACCACTGAAAAACCTCGGTTTAAATTTGAGAGACCATGTGGAGGTAACCCCATGTTTGTGATGAGTAATTGACACTTGTTTTAGAGAGCTTGAGTTTGTTTTGGGTATTTTCATGCTTGATTACCTTCTTCTGATGCTAATGTATGATTATACTGTTTTGAGCGGTGCTATGTGATGTTTTCTTGTCTGTGATGGCTGTAGGACTTTGAAGCTGAGCCGTGGCGAGGCATGAGATGGTCGGACTAGGCACAGGTGGTGATAAGGTTGAAGCGATCAGGAGATGCCGAAGACGGTGAGGGTTCAAGGTGGTTGCAGGGCTTGGACAACAAGAAAAGAGGAAGCTTCTAGGAAGGTGCAGGAGGGGCATTTTGGTAAAATGCGCAAGGCTACAAAATGGAAGCGGATCTTGTTGAAGTTGATGGGTAAAGTGCTGTAGCAAATGGGTAAAGCAAGTTGGAGACCTGGTAGTGGAAACTATAAATAGAGAGGGTTAGGGTTTGGACAAGCTGTCCTGGTTCCCTCCTCTATTTTGATGTTAGGGTTTAGGCTCTTTGTCTCATTTGTTGTGTGAGTCTGGCAGTGAGGTGGTGTTGAGTTCTTGTTTTTCCCTTTTGAGTTGTTGCTCTTGGATGGAGAGGAGGTTGTAATGGCTGAAGACATTGATATTATGTAATCATTCCTCTCTATGAATCAATATGAGAAATCTTGTGTCAGAGATGATTTGGTTTCCTATTTTCCCCATGTGTTTCCTTCAGTTCTTTTCCTTTTTAGCCCTATGTTCTTCTTAGTCATTCATGGTTCTTGAGTTGATTCTTTGTTCTAGAGGCTGCAAATTCATTTTGCTCTAAATTTGGTATCGCCTCAAGGCCACTTGGCTAGATTATACTTGAAAGCAAACAATTTCTTTGCAGGTTCCTTCCCGTAGTTTCTTCTGTTGCTGCTTCCTTTGCTTTCAAGTTTCTAGGGTTTGGAGGCAGAGCATTGTTGTGTTTTTGGCATCTCGGCTAGAAATTGTTTTGGCCTTGTGTTTTCCCATCTAATGTTGTTTCTCTGTTGCAAACCAAAGACTCATGAGGAAAAGACCAGAGAATCTCGAGCTATTTGGTTTTGATCTCATTTTCTATTCAGGCATTTTAGTTTTCGGTTTCTGCTTGTCTGATTTCTTTCTGCAGTCAAAAAGCCATTTTGTTTGCATTTTCTTGTTTTCGAGGTCGATCTACTATTTTGGTTGTAGTTCCATTCATTTGTCATCAGAAGAGCAGCAATCGGTCGCCTATTTCCTCGGTTCTTCGATTCTACCTCAGTAGTTACTATGCCAACAGATTTCAGCGCTTTCTGATTTCTTTTGTTGCCTGTTAGCGTTTCTTTTTTATTTGCTTTTTTTCTGTTAGTGTTTCCTTTTGCAGCCCCAAAATCTACTTTGTTTTATGTCCCCTTTTTGCTTTAGTCTGCTTCTGGCCAAGGATTTGTCTCTCTGCTTTCGGTCTGCTTTTCGCCATCGGAAACGAAAAATTGAAAATCAAATCTCAAACAAATCCTGTTCTAGGTCAGACCGGGTTTGCACCGGAGGTCAGACCGCTAGGGTTTGGCAGTCAGACCGCTTGCTTACCGGTGGTCAGACCGGCGTCTCGCTTGCGGTCAGACCGGCCGAGTTCATGCGGTCAGACCGGCTATACTCTTGCGGTCTGACCGGCTTGGCTTTCTGACTATTTTGGTTTTCTCAACCTTTGGTTCTTCTCTGTCTTCTGTTCTCTCTCTCTCAGTTTCAGTGAGTGTTTATTTTCTTGCTTTGTAGCTTCTGCAGCTATCGGAAAAGAAAATTGTGTGGATACTTCGGGGCGATTTGAAGGCACCATTCACCCCCCCTATTGCCATTTCGGTCCTAGAAAATTGATGGCCATATTCACCTTGACAAGACTTAGTAATGTTAAATCTACTACTTAAATATCCATGGTAGTGTAGAAAACTCAACTATTTTATACTAGTAAATGACAAATGACTTTGCCAATAGTTTTGCATAAGTGATTCTAGTGAAAAGATTATCATGAGAGGCCACGAGATGGTTGGGTAGTACTGCCACTGCGCATTGGGATATTGGGTTTAGAGATGAAAATATTTCAGAGGAGAGTCAAGGCAAAGCTTCAGAGAAAGTAAGGACAAAAACCTTATGTTGAGTAAGGAACATAGTAATCGCTCAATTACAAGTTTTGACTCATCAAACCTAGTCTGGGTGGTAATCTACTGGGTAGAGGCTATATAAAGAGATGAGCAGTGAAATAATTTTGTTTTCTTAACTCAGTCATGAGGGTTAAGGAATCTTATGGGTAAAGCTGGGCAACTCTACTGAGTAATCACAATGGTTTTTCGAATACACTATGCCTTTGGTAAAAGAAGCTATGTTCAATGGGTGATTCCAACGGTGAAGCATAAGTAGATTTCAAAATGATTTGGAAATGATGAAGTTTGGTGATCAAGTTGCTAAAACCCCAATTCCTTTTATGATTTATATTTTGTGTTCATGTTTGCAAATAAAATTGCATCCACAAATACTTTAGTAAAACCACTATATCTCCATCTCCTGAGAATGATGGGAAGTAGCTATATAGCATTTCCCAATGTGACTTGTTGAGTACGGTTGATTGTACTTAGTCATGCTATAACTTCCACCATGATAGATACCAGAAGAAGAAAGGATGATGCAAGCTTTCCTCTTAGGGTTACGATCGCACTCAAGCGTTCCTATGAAATTTTTTTCTCGGTTTTTCTAAATGTATGTTAAATTTTGGGCTTGGACGCCCATTTTGTTTCTAAAGTTCACTGTTAGCTCTTATTTTAATCAAATTAACTCCTTTCAAATATTTGTGAGCAGGTATGATACTTCTTCTATGTGTATAACTAAACTCCTGTGCTGTTATGGATTGTACGACGACCCTGTTCCCAAAAATAGGGGCATTACATTTTCCTGGCCGTCGCTGCCACCATCGACGCCAATGAGCACCAACAGAGATGGAAGATCTTATCCTATGATCCACCAATGAGTGGTACACTCATACTCCTTCTGTTCTATTTCAAACGACATTTAACTTTAGAATCCAAGCAATCAAACATTCTAAAATCTAACTATTAGTATAAACTATCCAGATTAGTTGGCTATATGAAAGCAATGACACTAGAATACAGGATTTGCTGTTAAAATTAGTACTTTCGTATGATTATAGTTTTACAAACTTATACAAATATATCTAGTTATAAATTAAATGTACAAGTGGAATCTCGTGGACCTTGGTAAGTCAACAACGCCATTTAGAAAAACAACATTTTGAAGTATATCTTACTATCTTAGATCGCCAAGCATGTATGGATGCATGCAGAGTATTTGATTCGGCTTTTTATATATGCATGCCTCTGGGTTCAATGGCACCGCTTCTTCAAGGGGAACTGCAACAACAATTCATAATTAAGCATATCTCTCTCTATATTTTTCTGTGTAACTTGTGGGGTACATTTTATGTGCTTACCCTTGCTAATTCTATTGCTCAGAGGAGGATGACATCGACTACAGTGAGGACCAGGATGAGTAGGCCTGTGGGCAGGCTCTTTAGGATTCACTGCTTTATTTACTTATTTCTGCTATTATTTCCTTTTAATTACTTAGCCAATGAACAGTTGATGTAAAACTTGGCTATAAGGTCGTGTTCTTGATCTAATAAAAGTTTATCATTATACTTGATATATATTCCTGTTACCACTATGTACACTAGCTGATCTTGGACTAGTGCAATTATCATAGAGTATCCGGAGTTGTCTCTTCAAGGTCCAATAGGCAAGCTGCACCTGTGCAGCCTTGTGCTCCCGAGCTGCAGACTAGGGATCGATGTAGAACACGATGGTCCAGTCGTAGCTGACGGCGGCAAAGGTGTGGGACCTGATGGATTTTTTGACATGGAGTGCCTTGCGTTTGCTATGTAGCTGACGACGTCCAACTGGTGCTTGCATTGGATGAACACCGACCTATCCGTCAATGCTGTCATTTGCTGTAGCCGGCTGCTACTCGTGCCTGCCATGGCTTGGCTTGCTCGATGCATATTGATTCCGCTGCATTCCTAAAACAAGATCACGTGAGTTTATGTCAACGACATGGATTCCATCTTTATAGAAATAATATAGATGTAAGAGTAGATCAGATTTGTTGGGGATTTTGTGAAACAGCAAGACCATAATACCTTGGGTTATGTGTTATATGCCAAAAACCCTATGGTTTTGTGGAACTTGGACCACAAAGCCTGAGATTTTGTGAAATTTACTCTAGTTAAAAAGTTGAAAATATCGAGCTCACTTTACTAGTTATACCGAACGTGTGAATTATAATGTCAATTTGTATAAAGAAGAGCTGCATTTGGTTATGTCATATGTGGTTAAGGATTAATGAGGCTGCTTTGTTCAATTGCTAAAGTGGGCTACATTCATCCATGCTATTACACCCAGGTTTGTACCTTGTCTCAAAACCAGCTACTATTTTTTGGCCACAAATGGAACGGCAGAGTAAGTGTGGTGACATTTTGCCCTGCTTCATACCACTGTTGCACAAAAGTCGACACAAACAAATGCAATATACCACAACAGTTTGGGCCGTTGGTTGGGTCATGACTGAATCTATGAAACTTGGTCTATAATAGTGACTGTGGCTATTTGTGAGTCAGACAGTCTATATATTACCAAATGTGATGCCCAAATTGTCCACAGTGGTATTACGTATGATGCACCAAACATCTTGAGATATGCAACAAACATCAACATCTCTCTTTGAAAAATAGTCTGTTCCAACAAGTGGTGTGCGGCATAAAACATTAGGAATTTAATCATTTAGCAACAACACAAACCAGTATTTGCTCAACAGATACTCAAATACATTTTCTTCATATTACAAGCCTAGTTAGCATAGAAATGAATGAATACTTCCTGAAGGATCAAAAATACATGATCGAATAAACAAAGCTAATAGAAGGGCGACAATTAGCAACAAAAGATTAAAAGACTACTTGCAATTATCGGGAGTGAGAGTGAACAATGGCGCGCAATGTAGCTGTTCAATGCCACAAATGCCAATCAAGTGTCCGTTTTCAATACATATACAAATTTTAACAATTCCATCTTGTAGGTTAGCTAGAAGTATGCATTTCAGATCATTCAATAGATATTCAAATTTTAACTTAAAGACACAAATGTCAAATTAAGTATGTATCGGAATCTCATACCACACTGAGATTTTCGTTAACCAACCAGTTACTAGCAGGATGTTGAACCCTGATCATACCATAGTCCTACTGGATATTTGTTATTTACTATATACCATTGTAGACAGTGATTATTAGAGCATACTTACACATACAACCAAAATCACATAAATACTAAAATAAAAAGGCTTGTGCATGTTGAGTTACTTCTATGCTTTTGACTTCAAAATGCTATGACATGGTAAATCACATAAATACTACTATGACATTGAGCCAAATAATCGCCTTAGTAGGCAACAATCTGGTCTCGTAAAAAAACATATCCCCCATTTGGAAATTGTTCTAGTCTATGAACAAATATCCTTACCAGCTACCATTTCATGCAAGATCAAGCTCCAAATAAAACAAAAATAACTAGCACATGAAATGTGATCAAGCAATGCCAGCTCATGGTCTTTACTCATTTTGTACAAACAAGAATAAGCTAATCGATTATTTGCATCTTCAAAAAAAATCAATTAATAAATTATTCACATCACAGTAGAAGGGGGGAATGCCATAGAGAGGGGAAAACATTACCTCGACATTGCTCATGTCCCATAGCTTGTGGAACTCGTAATCCAGTGCCTGCAACTAAATCGAGACCGTAGAGAGGATTGAGATCAAGTCAATGAAAACATGACATCCATGAAGATCTGGGGAAAGGGTGTACCCGCTCATCGCCATCGGAGTGGCGGTGGTGGGAGGAGGATGCCTGGCCCAACGCCGCCACCACGAATAGTGTCAAGGACTTGGACTTGGCCTACGTCGTCACAACTGGGGTGGGGTGGTAGTAGCTAGGGTTCTTCTTAATAGATATTCTAATAATCCAAAAATCTGAACCTAAATTTGATAGGCACTTTGTGATGAAAATGACTGGTATTACCGCGGCAATGAAGCCAGAGAAGTTCTGTAGTGTGAATTTCAAAATATGGCAAACGAGAGTCAATCTATGGCTCTCGGCTTTGAACGTGTTTTGGGTTGCCACCGGGGGAGACCTAAGGAAGATCTTACTACCAAACAAGAATAGGAGTTTAAAATAGGCACCACAATATTTGTGGGATGCATTCTTAGCATTCTTTTCCAATCGTCTGTGCAATGTGTATATGCACATGATAGATGCAAAGGAGCTATGGGAGGCACTTGAACATAAGTTCACTGCCTTGGATGTTGGCAGTGAATTGTATACCATAGAGCAATATCAGGACTACAAGATGGTTGAAAACCATTCTATACTTGAGCAGGCTCATGAAATACAATTCATTGCGAGGGAACTAGATTTCTTCAAATGCACATTACCTCACAAATTTGTGGCTAGAGACATCATTGCCAAATTGCCTTCTAGATGGAGGAATTTTGCCACATCTCTAAAACACAAGAGACAAAATATTTTTGTTGATGATCTGATTGTATCTCTTGATGTTGAAGAGAAAGCTTGGGCGAAGGATGTGCATCCTATGGTGGGTGAGGGACACTCCAGCGCCAATGTCGTACAACACCTCAGTAACAAAAAGTTCAAGGGAGATGGAGAGAGGGAGAGAGGAGATTAAGTTGGTGAGTTATTAGTGAGAGAGTGATGGGGGATGTGTTCCTGCTGAGACAGAGATGGTGGAGGAGGAGGGTGGCAGCCAGCGGCACAAGGCCAGCTGCCAGCTTCGTGGAGGAAGAATGCTTCTATGTATGACATGTGGGCCAAACACATGGATGACACAGAAGTGCCGCATGTGGATGCTATGTTAGTGAAATATGTACACGTGGATATCACATCAACTAAAACCAATGCCATGTCGAACAAAACCACAATGGTTTGAGGGAGGGGTTAAAGTGGATGGTTTCATTAGTTCGAGGTTCCAATTCGGACAGTTTAAGAGTTCAGAGTTGAAAAATGTACCAAGCCTAGAGTTGAAGACTTTTTCCATCCTCCCGCCCCTATCCCTCTCTATTGTTATGTGGGCCACAATGTCAGCAAATCATCTCCACGCATCATGCTCTCCCTCATCCTCCAATCCTCCTATTGACACCACTACACTTACTCCTCTCTACTGCACATACGTACGAAGAAATCTTCCAAAAACAACCTCCTCGTGGCAACATCTCTCCTCCTCTCCAACCTAAACTTGTCGCCCCAATCCTAATCCCGCCGCACTAGCCCCTACCTCTACCTCACTGGGGCAGGGCAGCGTATAGGTGGGCAAGGCAGGGCAGGCAGTGGTACGGGTTGGCACAGTGGGATTAGGGCTTGGGGCAACAAGTTTGGGTTCGAGAGGAGGAGAGGCATGGCCATGGAGAGGTGTTTTTGGAAGATTTTTCCATGCACATGTAAACATCTACATGATAGAAACTACCTGTTCAATATGGCCAGAAGCAATGTGGCTTTCGAGTAAACAAAAATAACATAACAGGGCATGAATGGGAGTAAACCAGATCCTATGATATTAGCCAACTACGGATTGTCTTCACTTGACATGCAAATGAACAAAGATCAATACAAATATGATTGCTAAACCTTAACTTCGAAAAGCAAATACCACTATATAGGTCGCGAGATACATCAAAACTAGAAAGGACCGACTAGAAAATGTATACCACAGAAGCAGCCATGACTAGAAAATGTATACCATAGAAGCAGCCATGACATGGTCTTCTAACATTACATTGATGTCAGTTAGCTAGTGACTAAAATTGGAGCTAGCACTACTACAGACAGTCCTATCATAGACGGTTCAGAACCGTCATCACAGACGGTTCCTGAACCGTCAGTGTTTATGTGTCAGTGATAATAGGTGGTTATCACAGACGGCTCCCAAGCCGTCTGTGATAACTTACATTACAGACGGTTTTGTATAAAAAACTGTATGTGATAGTCGAGTATCACAGACGGTTTTTTATACAAAACCGTCTGTGATACTCGACTATCACAGACGGTTAATAACGAAGACTATCTGTGATATACACAATATCACAGACGGTTTCACAGACGGTTCGGAATAAAAACCGTCTATGTTATTGTGTATATCACAGACGGTTAATAACAATGGTCGTCTGTGATATTGTACATATCACAGATGGCTCAGTATTTGAAACCGTCTGTGATATATATATATATATATATATATATATATATATATATATTATATATATATATATATATATATATATATATATATATATATATATATATATATATATATATATATATATTATATATATATATATATCACAAATGGTTTTTAACAACGAACTGTCTGTGATAGCAATTGCAACAGCCATTTCATTTGCCGTTTTTTTGGCTAGCCTCAGGATATCTAGCCATGCAGATTATAGGTAAATGACAGATAAGTTAATTGCAACTCAAAGTGAATTACAACAAAATTCTCTACACAGATGAATGTAACAAATGGCCAGCAGATCACATACATATATAGAATGAAAATCGTTACACAGATCTGACAAATGAATTAAATTGAATGAATTGTTTGTTTAAGCACAATTGAGTGATTTGTACAATTGAATCCAATGTTTCAACATCTAATAATCACCATTGCCGGGGTGGAACTCTCCAGCCTTGTTTATGACCTCTGCTACTAAGAATTCGGAGAGGATTCCACGAATTTCGACGAATTCGTCAAGATCATATGTACTTTCGTCGAAGTCAACCCGCTGTCGCTAGGAGCAATGTGATAGACCATGTGGAGGTGCCCCGTGTGTGTGATGAGTAATTGACATCTGTTTTAGGAAAGTCGAGTTTGGTTTGTGTGGTTCGGACCATGTCGTTGCGCGGTGCAATCGGTTTCGGTCAGACCTTGTCGAACTAAGTCGAACGGGCTTGAGTCGTTTATTTTTTGGTTCGATCGGTTTGGGCTTTGAGTTTTTCTTCTGATGGTAATGTATGACTACATGTATCGAGCGGTGCTATGTGATGTATTTCTTTTCTGTGATAGCTACAGGACGTCGAGGTGGAGTCGTGGCGAGGCACGGGATGACTGAACTAGGCGCAGGCGGTGCCAAGGTCAAAACGGTCGAGGTGTGCCGAAGACGGTGAGGACTCGAGGCGGCTATGTGGCTTGGAGGGCAAGGAATGAGGAAGCTTCCGGAAGGTGCAGGAAGGGCGTTTTGGTAAAAGCGCAAAGCTGTACAAAAGGAAGCGAGTTTGGATAAAGCATTGAGTTGGTGGAGGCTTAATGGGTAAAGCATGGTGTGAACCCATTATGGAGGCTATAAATAGAGAGGTGCTCTCTAGTGCTAAAATTGAGAGAGTGTGTATGAATGTTCTATGTTTGGTTCTCTCCATGTCTATGAGAGTTTTATGAGGAGATAATATGATTTTTCAAGCATGTATGGAGACTTAGTTAGTGTGAGATTGAGAGAGAGATGAGCTGAGAAATCCCTCATATGTAATCGCGTATGTCTTAGTATAAATCGTAGAAATCATGTATTTGAGATCCTTGTGTGATTTGCCAAATTATCTTCTCTGTGTTTTGCTTGATGCTTCCTGTTTTGATGCTTCCCTTTCACTCTTCTTCTTGTTTTTTAGTTTCATTTCTGTTACTTGAGTAGAGCTGCAGTAAACAGTCTTTATTTTTAGCTCTATTCCCTTTTCTGTTGTCACTTCAATCTTTTGTTTCCTGCAGCATTTCTTCTCCTTTTTGGTCGGCAAGAAGATCACAGTCTCGGCAAGAAGTTTTACTTTCTTGTGTGCATTCGACTGCCTCCTGAACAGCAGGTCTCTCCTGTAGTTATTGTTCGGCAATATGCCCTTGAACTTCTTGGACAGCAGTCCCTTCTCTGCCTTTAGCTAGCTGCATTTTATGTTATTTGATCTAAACAACTTCCGGCCTAAAAATTCTACACTGCCGAGACAAACAAAAATCTGCACTGCAAGCTCCTTTTCGGGACTTCTTGTGCTAGTAGTCTTTTCTTTTTACTGTTTCTCTCTGCAGCAAGTCTTTCCCTTTTTGAATATCTTTTAGCAGCTTGCTTGTCCTTTTTGGATAGCTTTCTGTCGGCAGCAAAGTAATAGTTTCTCTTGTGTGCTTCTTCGTGCTATCTCTCAGAATTGCAGTCCTGTGTTTGGGTTCTTCATGGCAGCAAGTCAGAATTTACTTTGCCATGACAGTCGAGTTATGCAAAGTTCTCTGTCGTGGCAAGATTTCGAGTTGTTTTCTTGCCATGTCTGCAGTCTCTTGCCGTGACAGTATTTTGAGCCGAGTTTCATTGCCGCGGCAAGTCTTTTCTGCTGTTTCTCTGCCATGGTAATATTTTACTACAGGATTCTTGGCCGTGACTATTTCTCTGTCTGATTTCTTGCTCTCGGCAATCTGAATTTTAGTTTTCTTGCTTCATATCTTTTACATAGCTAACGAAGAAGATATTTTTGTGGATATTTTGGGGGCGATTTAAAAATGCACCATTCACCCCCCTCTGTTGCCGTTTTGATCCTACAATTGGTATCAGAGCCGGTTTGCTCTTCTCAATAGATCTTAACCGGTCTCTAGAGCCATGGTGATAGACAAATACTCGACCAAGACCCCGATCTTCGATGGGATTGACTATCCCTTCTGGAAGAGTCGGATAGAGACCTACATCCAGGCTCAGGGCTACGCCATCTGACGTAAGGTCAAAGTCCGGTATGCTGTTCCTACCGATGAGAACATCAATGCTGGAAACATGGCTGATGTTGAGGCAAATGCTAAGGCGAGGAACATCATAATCCAGGGCTTGAGCAGAAGCGAATTTGATCGCATCTCTCATCTGACGTCGGCCTTCGACATCTGGGAGACCCTTGATGCATACCATGAGGGCACCACCCAGATTAAGACGGTTCGACAGAACTAGTTCAAGCGAGATTACAACAAGTTTGAAATGCTCGCTGGCGAGTCCCTCGATGAGTGTTTTGCGCGTTCCACAAGATTTTGAGCAACCTCCGAGCGGTTGGTCTCACATACCCCAACTCAGACAACGCTCACCAAATGCTTTCTACTCTTGATTTGCGTGTTTGGGAGATGAACGTGACCACGATTAAAGACATGACTGACCTCTCACCCTGACTCTTGACACGTTGTACTCACGCCTCAAGACTCACAAGATTGACATAGTCTCTCGTAGGTTGAAGTCGCAGTCAATGGCCTTAGTCACCGATCCCAGTTCAGCTTCAGGAGAAGGCTAGTGAACCATGCTTGGATCATCAGTTTTCGGGAAAAAGCGAATATGGGTGTCTCTGCTTTTCAACAACTCATAGAAAGTGTAGTTTTCGTTATTCATGGAAAAAGTACTTTTTTTGAATATCATATTTAGTACTCTTTCTTTATAAAGAAACGATTGGTTCCTAGCTGCTCTCTGTGACGTAACTGATGATCAGTTAGAGCAGCTTCCCGAAAACCAACTCGCTCTCTTAGCCAGAAAGTTTTCCCACGCATACAAGAGAGTGAGAGATCGGAAGAGGAGTGGTCCGATCATTTGCTTCGAGTGTGGTGGCCCCAACCACATTCGGGCAAATTGCCCAAAGCTGGAGAAGGGCAAGAACGACTTTAACGGCGTGAACAAGAATGACTACAACGACAAGAACCGCAACAAGAAGCCTCCAGTTCACGCACAAGGCAAGAAGAAATTCCGCAACCTTGGCAAAACAAGAAGCTCTTCCACCGCGTCCTCACCGCCTTCGACGACCTCGACCTCAGTGAGGTGGAAGGATGGAGCGACGTCGACGGGACCGGTGACCAAGAACCCAAGGATGGCGACGACTTCTCCGGCATGTGCTTCATGGCCCTTGAGGGCGAGATCGGCGACAGCGAGCTGTACTCCGACTCCGATGAGATTCGCCGGGCTGGGAAGGGAGAGGTTTGGCTCGTGGACTCTGGTTGTTCTCGCCATATGACCGGAGACTCTCATTGGTTCTCTTCCCTAGCCCGTGCTCCAGGTGATGAGACGATCACCTTCGGAGACGCCTCGTCTGGGCGCATCATCTCCAAATGTACAGTGCGCGTTAATGAGTCTTTTATTTTGAAAGATGTTGCGTTGGTTAGTAAGCTGCAATATAACTTGCTTTCAGTCTCTTAGCTTACCGATGATGGTTATGAGGTGAGCTTTAAGAAAAACAATTGCAAAATTCTTGATTCTTTGGGTAGTCTGGTTTGCGGGATTTCTCGTTATGGGAGGATCTTTCGTGCTGATTTTTCTGAGTCTTCTGGTGATCCTCTCTTGTGCTTAGTTGCTTCTGAGTCCCGTGACCTTACCTCTGGCATAGGAGACTTGGTCATATTGGATTTGACCATTTGACCCGAGTTAGCGGCCACGATATCATTCGTGGTTTACCGAAGCTCAAGATGGTCAAAGATATTATTTGCGCTCCTTGCCGTCATGGCAAGATGGTTGCCGCTTCTCACCCTCTGGTCACAGTGACTATGACCGATGCACCAGGACAGCTGCTCCACATGGACACAGTTGGACCAGCTCGAGTGCAGTCAGCAGTAGGGAAGTGGTATGTTCTTGTCGTGGTCGATGACTTCTCGAGGTACTCTTGGGTGTTTTTCTTAGCCTCGAAGGATGAGACATTTACACATTTCTGAGGTCTTTTTAGTAGGCTTTCTGTTGAGCTCCCGGGTGCCTTACGAGCGATCCACAGTGACAATGGCTCGGAGTTCAAGAATTCCTACTTTGAGAGGTTCTGTGATGAGACAGGTGTAGAGCACCAGTTCTCTTCTCCGCACGTCCCACAGCAGAATGGTGTCGTGGAGAGGAAGAACTGTACCTTGGTCGAGATGGCCAGGACGATGCTTGATGAGTGACTAGGCCCGATATCTCAGGTTGTTTAGAGCAGTTCGAGCCCATCTTTGTGGATGATAAGGACGATGGAGATGAGGGTTGTCTACCCGATCTAGTTCCTCATCCTCCTTTTGAGGTGCCTTCTTCCACCGCACCTCCAGGTGATCAGCCCATGCCTTCTGCTTCCTTTGGAGCTAGTGGCTCTGTTCCTACCTCTTCAGCTCATGAGGTAGAGGCCACTTCTTCATCTCATCCAGGACCTCCCCGACATATCCAGAAAGACCATCCTTCCGAGCAGATTATTGGAGACCTCTTTGAGCTCGTCACTCGCTCAAAGTCTGGCATGTCACATTTCTGTCTCCATTCTGTCAGATTATTGGGGTGATTTGTCCTTATGGACTGTTGTGAGGGGGAGCTTTGCGCTTCATGTTTCATCATGTTTATTATGCTCTTACTCCTTTCTGTTGCGTTGTTCTAGCATAGGTTAGAGTGTTTCTCTAGTCTAGTTGCTTAGATCTCTTATCTTGTGATTGTAGGATGCTGCTTATTAGTTATTTCTCAATAGTCTGTTCCAACAAGTGGTGTGCGGCATATAACATTAGTAATTATTCATTTAGCAACAACACAAACCAGTATTTGCTCAACAGATACTCAAATACGTTTTCTTCATATTACAACCCTAATGTCTTAATCTCTTCGTTTGGGGGCTTCTCAAGAGGGACGGTCTTAAAAACATCATTAATCATGTCCACCTGAACCTTTATGAAACCGGTCTCTACTTGTACACCGTGCACCAGCGTCCCTGACAGCAATGGATACGCCATCCCCCGCCCAGCGTCAACGGGAATAGAGCCAACAAGCCTGACTCTGAGGATGCAAGGCATGTGCTCCTACATAACGACACAAGATGAGTTAAGGCGTCCACTAGAGAGATCTATGTAGCATTCTAAAGAGGTAAATTACCTGATGTCATCGATAGGTAAGTGGGTGTGGCTATGTTCAGTAATTGGTGTGGACACGCAGCTACTGCGACGTTGAGGGGGACTGGGTACCGCAGTAGTAGGGCTGGGTTGTGATTGGTTGCGGACTTATTTTAGTTCTTCCCTCAAGGAATCTATATCTCCTCGAAGTGAGGCAGTCTGCTCTTGAAGTGAGGCAGATAGTTGTTCCTCAAGTTGAGCACGAAGCTCCTGTTTTATTTGTTCGTTGCGGTACGCCTTGGATCTCTTCCTACTCCTATATGTATCAGAGTAACCTGGGTGCTCCTTGTTTCCCAAGGCCTGTGATAGTAAATCTCTCTCCCTGTATTCTTGAAAGGAGCCACGAGAAGTTGCGGTAGTCAATGATTGCTGCAAGAGGCAATTAATCATGTTATTTTTGAACCCATGAAGTTCAAGAGGTGTTAACAACTATGTAGTTTAACATATTTTACCAGGCGTTGGGACACTTCCTCATCTGCGAGGTTTTTGAAAGAGACACCCGAAGATGTGGTTGATGACCTCGGTCTTAACCAGTTTCGAGCACGCTCATTTGCGATCCCGGCAAATGGCGGGGAGGCCTCCGATTGGATTGCGACCTCGTCTAGAATCCTCCACTGCGGGATTTTACCCCGCGTACCCAGCGGTGCCGAGTCTGTGAGGGTGAGTGTTTTGTGACTGGATTGCCTTGTGCGCCGCACTTTGTTGTTCAAATTCGGTCATTGTCTTCATCTGCACAAAGGCCTCCCATGTTTTCGGTGACACGAAAGGATACTTCGTGAAGGGCGTGGAATCCTTGGCCACGTACTTCGTCACAAGAGTGCTCTTAAAATTCTTCCATACTTTTTCCATTGCGAGGAGCGCCTGCTATTGCACGAGTCCCTGTACTTCTGCTGGGATCTCGAACGAATTTGTAATTTCCTCCCATAGCTGATTTTTGTGATCCTTTGACAAATCTTTGCAGCTTGCTATGGTGATGGGGACCCGTTGCCTTCCAATTATCCTGCAGATAGTTCGAAATGATGCTGCTGCTTTTGTTGGTTGCAGACGGACCCCATCCGGAGCGACCACCGTGATGGTCATTCGGCCCTCTAGCCTTTTCGATACTCCTCAGCCATGCTTAGTTTTCCCAATCTTGGGAGCGTGAGACCCAAATGACAACTACGAAGACTATGTGGATGCCATCTCTCTTCTAAGAAGAAACTAACTGTAGTGAGCTATGGGCTTTCCAAATAGACCTTGTAACTAACAAGTGTAGCATATATTATTGCTACAAGGTTCTATGAAGTTACTACAGTGAGCTAAATAAAGTTCTATGAAGCAAATGAACTAGTGTATCAAGTTCATTGAACCGGATACACTAGAGTGTGTCACTTGCTTTATGCCCTTTTGTAACATCCTGATTTCCAGAGCCTTTTTGAAGCTTTTAAAATAAAATTCACCATCTGGATTTTCTGGAATTAATTAAAACTTAATTGAAATTTTTATTAATTAAAAAGATTTAATGTGATTAAATTAAACATTAATATTTGTCAAAAATATTTTATTTGTTTTGCTTGTGTCATAAGAAATTTTTCTATATTTTCTGGGATTTTGCGGAGTTTGTTTGAGCTCAATTTGGAATTTCCAAAAAAAGGAAAGAGGAGAGAGAATGAACAGTACCCCCGCGGTACTGTTCATCCGTCTTCCCAGCGCGCTCGCAGCCAGATCGATCTCTCCTGTACGTGCACGTTTTCCTTCCTTTTCCTCTCTCTTCATAACTTCCAATCCGAACTTTATCTCAATATCCTCCCAAAAGAAAAGTTGTGCCAAATCACGCAAGGAATCCATCCCAACTGATATCTTTCCGTTTCGTTCATCCGTTTGCCTTTTATCTCCTATTTTCTGAAACAGATTCTAAACCGAAATCCGTGAATTGGAGTCGGTTTCTATCTCTTCCAAGCCTATAAATACGACCCCTTGGCTCCTCTAAACCCATCCCAAGCCGTGCCAAGTCCCCTCAAAGCCCAGGACGCCGTCGGCACCGAGCCCCTCCGGTCCCGAAATTGCTCGTCGCGTCTTGAGCTATCCGGTGAGTTTTTCCGTGATCCTTTCACGTCACATTGTGCCATCATGTCCCATCTACCTTTTAGCCAAGTTAATTTGATTTTGGTGCAGCCAATCTCCCGGAATCGAGTTTTCCCCAATCTAGGTCAAGAGCACTTCTTGACGTCGATTCATCATCTCTGGTAAGCTTTAGCCCATGACGTAATTTTTCTTAGACTTGCCTCGCCGCGTTCTACGCCGTGCTCACTTCCGTTTCCCCAAAAAGTCTCCACAAATTTTCGCCTCCGAACCTCGCCATGGCCGCCAATGGCATCTCGTGTCCCCGTCTATCCGGTGGTGTTTTCCCCAATCCGCTCACGTCATATTGTACCAAACCATCCCAGGTAGCTACCCTCCTAGTGGTTTTAGATTTCGTTCACCGAGCACCAAGATATTAAGTTTTTCCTTTTTCCTTCCCGACATCGTTCAAACGTCGATTGTGCCATCTCCGGTGGGTTTCTGGCCGAGCCGATAATTTTCCTAGCTTCCCCAAGCCGCGTTCTGGCCCGTGCTCACCCTACTTCTCCATGTCCTATGCCCGAGTTTTATTCCTCTCTCCTACCCATGTCGTTGTAGCCGCCCGTGCCGTCACCGTGCTCCGTTTGGCGTGTCGTCGCTTTCTATGTGTGTCTTACATCCCTAACAACCCATTTTGCTAGTTAGATTCATCTCCCATGCCTCCTCTCGCCAGCGCTAGCCTCCTTTCCAAAAATTCAGCTCTCGGTGAACAGTAACTTTTGCTATTTTCCAGCATTTTCTCGCCCGGCAAATTTGAGATCGCTTGTTCTTCTTCGTCCGAACTCCGATTGACCCGATTCTTTTTACTAAATTCATATAAAATTGAGCTATATCTTTTGCTTCTAGTTTTGCAGTTTTTGGAGTTCATTTGAGTTTTATTTGAATATATTTTGTGTTTTGTTTCGCTTTCTCTCTCGTTAGATCACGCGTTCGAACGAGCTGAAGCAGGATTCGAAGATCAAGAATTTCTAACTGAGCAAAGCCAAGGCAAGTCATGTCCTTTGATCATGTTGAACCCAGTTTTCAAATCTATTATGTATTACTTTGTTTTAAATTATCATTCATCGCTATTTTATTATCAAACCCTTGTATTGGTAGTTATTGTTCAAGTTGATTAATCCCTCCTTGATAAATTGTTAGCCATGATTCCATTGTCACTATAGGATGGGAAATTATTTAATGATACAATACTAGTTGTCACATGGGTTAACGTTTAGAATTGCTTAGCCATGCTTCTAGTACGTTGGGTCTATCATGACATGTGTTAATTAATTTTGACTTAATGAGATATTGAATCGTGGTTGTAGCCACAGTTATAAAATTTGTGTGCCATGACATTAATGTGTCATTGGTTTTGGTTATACAAAATTGTTTTCACTTGGATGAATGATCCTGCAGTAAAGGGGGTGCAGGTTGCACATTGGGATGTGGATGCTTCGCCTGGGTAATACTTAAGGACTTAACTTTGTGCGCCATTGATCTGAGCCTTACCGTACAACCACATGTCCAGTATGGGATGGACCTGGCTGATTAATTTGGGATGTTTTAATTTTGGTTCCGTCATTGGGATGAGGGTGGTGTGGCCGGAGCCATGGATCCACATTGGCGCAAGAGGGGGCAATTATCGACTAGGTGGTAGCCTACTCGACGGCGAAACCTTAGCGAGGCGGAACTGGGTTGAAATTGAACATTGTAAAGGCCTTGTCATGATCTTCTCACCGCACACCTAAGGAAGTGTGTAATTCGGTGGCAATATGGGATGATCATGTCTTGTGGGTAAAGTTGTACAACCTCTGCAGAGTGTAAAACTATTCGAATAGCCGTGTCCTCGGTCATGGACAATGCTCGGTGATTTCACATGAGTGGTAGAGTTTTCATAAAATCTTGGTTGGGTTAAGTGAATGGGTAGTTCACTGGTGGTTCATTATGTGAATCTTGGTTCGTGGGTGATTCATTGGAGTGAATGGCCAGTTTACTTGCGGTTTGTCTCAATTCCTTTGATTACTTATTTATTATCATTTTTGAAGTTCGCTTTTCAATCTATTTATTATATTTACTTTAAATTGTTGCTTTCTGCAAAATTAACCTTTCAGCCATCCTTTGGTAAGCCTTGCATACTATATTGCATTCTTTGTTACAAA